>PVKB01003038.1:169159-230702 GCA_004027205.1 Ctenodactylus gundi | reverse complement strand
TGCTGTTCCTCCAGCCCTGGCTTCTTCTGCATTAACCAAAATTCCTGTATACTTTCTATTCTTTGCTATTTGGTTCTAAAATTGGGGCTTTATGAAAAGGGCATGGTTAGTACTATGGTTAGGATCTTGAGTGTCCCCCAAAGCCTTATGTGTTTGGAACTGTGTGTTATTGGAAGGTGGAGCCTGGCCAGAAGGGGCAGGTGCTTGGGGTTTGACCTGGAATGATTGCATCAACTTGTTGCAACTGGAGGCACCTGAGGCAGAGGTTGCAGGTTTTTGTTATGAACTTGTATGCCCGCAAGTAGGAGAGGGGCATCCACCCTGGGTGAGGGAGGGGAGGGTGGGCAACAGGCAGTTTGAAATAATTAAAGGAAGATGAAAGAAACATTGTTAGAGCTTCTCCCTGGGAAAGTTCTAGTCTTTACCTGAGTCTCCAGACCACTGCTTGGCTCCTGCTTCATTTAGTTTCTGTCTGCAATGGGGTGAGCAGCTCTCCAGCCTCTCCCATGAGCATCCACTCTTGTCAGCTACCCTGTGAATGGACCGTGGGTGTGAGAGACCTTCTGAAACTGTGAGCCAAATAAACCTTTCCTTCCTTAAGTTGTGGATATTGGGTATTTTGTCACAGCAATCAGGAAGTACATAACCCAGTTAGGAAATTGTTTAAATATGGAGTACAGCAAAGGCAAAGGGAAGAAAAGGTGGTTTCAGTAATATTACTTAGCTTACGACAGATCTTTTTTGACTTCTTAGCATTTGGGGAATTCTTTTTTTTTTTTTTTCTTCTCATTGTTCCTAGTTTACACTACTAGCCTCAAAAAACCAAACACTGGTTGGAAAAAGGTTCACATGGTGTAACTCAGAGTGGGCAGCAGCAGACAAGCTGCCAGATGAGACGTGTCTCTGCAGCAGTGCTTTGCAGAGTGAGCCTCTAAATTGCTCGTGCGCGCAGAGCTGTGTAGTACATGATGGAACTGTGGATACTGTGTGAGTAGAAAGGCAGCGACTGAAGGCGCTGCCTTGAAGTCTTCGAGAAATTTCAGAAAGTTGGCAGGACTGAGACTTTTTGAGGTAGAGAGGTGATATTGCAGCTCAGATTGCTTAGTGGGGACAGGTGTATCTCGCCTGTCAATTGCAGATGTGATTTTGGTGCTGAGGAGGAATATATACTGTAAACAGCCCCTCATTATTACAAGATCTTGCCAGGATGTGTTACTTTCTGACGGTGACATGTATTACACTGTCTCTAGGAAAACGTGTGACACAGATGATATTTGTTATTGAAGATCCAGCTGTCTATTAAGAAACCTTTTTCCTCTGCCTCAAGTGATTTTTTTTTTTTTTATCAAATCTGTTCTCAAAAAACTGGGATTCTACTTGCATGGTAGCTCGAAGTATAAAAACTAGGTAACATGTCAAACTCAACCTTCTGGGATGTTTGCATTTAATCAGAAATTGAACTATTGAATGAAGAGAATGAAATGCCAGCAGTGCAATATTTTTAAAATTAATGAACTAATGAGCAATTCTTCAAAAAAGGACTTTCTTGTCTGCTTAAAATTATGATACATCAAAACCGTCCAAGTAAATGGATGAAACCATCAATGAACATTTGAAGGGTACAATTTTTACTAACTTTCATTTTCACTTCAAGTATTTTAGCAATATTTTACTTCTAGAGATAATGCAAAACAACAAATTTATATGAGCCTCAAAAGTTTAAAGATGTAGTTTTTGTGTGATACAATTGAATCTGTTGGGTTTAATTAAAATTTGTTTAATTCCATGTAGATCTTGACTTTGGAAGTGCAGCTCTAAAGGCAGAGCAGCCTTTGAATGCATGTTACTTGAGTCTGAATCACTTTTATAATCCTGTCCTCAGCACTAGAGAGTCATTGTGTACCGTTGATGTCTAATGCTATCACTAACTTGAAACCTGGGTTCTAGGAAGTTCATAAGCTTGTTTTGCTTTTATTCCAGTCCTTTGCTTTCCTTTTGTGTTCGTTTCACCAGAGCATCGTTACTTTTTTAAAAAATCCTGATGACTACAAAGAACAGTGAGGTTTGAAAAATATTGATTATTCAACTATTAAGGAACAATAAAAATCCCTCACCTGGCATAACTAAATCATTTAAAAAGTGTTTATTATTGGCTTTTTTGATGCAATAAAGAGATATCCCCTAGAATATGGAAATTCAGATAAACTTCATTCGAAAAATAAAGGCATAAAGGAACTACACAGAGGTTTACCAGTTGCACGAATACAATATATTCTATGAGGTTCTTCGCAAATGGGGGAGGATGACGACAGGAGAGAAGCCGACTCTGTGTTCCAGGACTGACTTTGGAAACAGGACCAGGCAAAGGAGACGCATTACCGGGTGCAAGCAATGGTGAAGCAGAGCACTGAGGCTTGGGTGGTGTTTTCTAATGGTTCACATGCTAGCATCTTGGTTGCCAGAGTAGCAGTACTGGGAGATGGTGGGACCTTTAAGAAGTGTGGCTAGTGTGAAATGGTTGGATCATTTGGGGTGCTGCCCCTGCATGGGCTCACAGAATGCGTTAGTCCTCGCCTACATATAGTTGTTTCTTTTTTCAGTCCTCCGCTATGTTGTGACACAGACAAAGAGGGTCCTTATCAGAGGCCGAACAGATGGGACCTTCCAGTCTTAGACTTTCAACTTTAAAACTGTGTTAAATAACGTCTCTTTATAAAGTTCCCAGCTTTGGCATCTTGTTAAAGCAACTCAAAATGTATATATATCAAATGGTATTGGACTCTGGCTGACCTAAGCTTACAGTGTAGCTTTTCTACTTATTAGATGTGAGAACTGGAACAGGAAGTTTGTCTTCCCTGTATGTGTTATAAACTGGTAAAACAACATTAATGCATAATTTGGGATTTATGATTATATGTAAACAGAACACAGGAGTTGTCTTGCTGAGGCGATACAGAAATGAAAGAGGACAGAAATGTGGAACTACAGTTTGAATTGTCAAACCTTAGATTAGGGATGGTTTTTGTTGCTTTAAGTCCTGTGAATCTAGGTCAAAATCTATTTACTAAATTGGAACCAACATATTTTTGAGTAAGGCAGCAAGGATAAAACTTATTATACAGAATTGCACAATTCACCTAATAATTACCTGGTGTCTAACATCAGACATGTATTAAGGACCTTTCACGACTTTCTAGATGATTTTGTCTCCTGCTGGGACAAGGATATTTCTTGGGGGTCCATCCTGTTTAGTTGACTAGGGCTAGCCAGTTCTCTGCTTGGACAAATCCAGCTCTCCTTGGTTGTCACTGAGCCTCCGGACGAAATCGCCATCCTTCCCACATTTCAGACCTCTTTCGCCTCCTGGAGTTGGTGATACCCCACAGCAGGGCAGGTGGACTCAGGGATGATGTCGATCAGAAGTGAGGAATAAGTTCTCTGGCATCTACTTTGACCAGCGGGCCACAAGAGATGGGGGAGCATGTAGAAGATAAATCTCTCTCCTCCATTCTGTCCTCCCAGAGACAGTTTCTCAGCCAAGTTTCTCCACAGACTCTGTCTGGAGAAACCTGACAGGGCTGAATTCAACTCATTTTTAAAGAAGACTGTAACCCATGAGCAGTCTGAGAAATGCATCCTCTTGCATCTTTTCCAATCTTTCTTTATCTCTGAACTCAGAACTGTACTTCTCAAAAGCATCATTGAAATACTTCAGAGTTATCTTTCAAAAGAACTTGGATAAAGATACTGCTCAATACATCAAAACTGCCCCTTAAATATTTTCTTTTCTCTGTTAATTTTTAGAATCTGAGCTTGGTCAGATCCAGGATAATGCTGAACTTTTCAGTGTCTCAGAAGCCTCCTTCTCTTTTCTTTCTTTTATTTGAGCTCATTTCCCATCTCAGATACTGTTTTCCATGTTTGTTTCTCATTCTTTTTCTTGAGACAGTGCCTCACTCTGTAGTCTAGCCCGGTCCTGAACTCACTAAGGAACCCAGGCTGGCTTCAAATTCACAGCAATCCTCCTGCGCTAGCCTTCCAAGTGCTGGGATTACATGCATGAGCCAACACCCCATGCCTATGAGGTGCTGGGGAATAGCGTCTTTGCTTGGCAAGTGCTCTAGCTGCTGAGCTGTTCCTCGAGCCCTGTCATTTGATCTTGAAAAGCAGTTGATCCTTTCTTATAATGTTTGGTTCTAGAACTTCTGCCTTGATTTAAATCTATACTGATAGAAATTTCCTATGAAAGGCTTTATCTCAAAATTCTGTATACAGAGAAGATTATTGTTCATTTTATTTAGGTGAGGTTGACTTATTCCTGGGTGCTTATAGAATGCCCACCTAGGTTTGGGGTCTACGCATACAAATCATTATCTAAACTAGTGGATATTCTCATGGCTTAACTGTGTTGGATGATTTCTTCTAGAAAATTTGGACTCATTGTTTTTATATAAGAAAGTATCAGCTGAGAAACAAGGGGATTTCTGTGACTAGAATTCAATCTCCTATAGTCAGAGATTTGAAGCCACCCTTTTTGGGTAGATCTCATAGTGGCTTCTCAGTGGTGAGAAGCAGATGTTAGGTGCCTGACTTCAGACCCCATGTTAGGATTCATAGATACTTATTATTCCAGGCCAGTAGGTGGCCAACATGTTTTATTTATTTTGTCTCCTAGATTTGTGAATACCAACATAATTAGTACAGACTTTAAGGAAAAAGTGGAAGTTTTACTAAAAATGTTATTTCTAAGATTTCCCAAAGCATACATACTCTGTTCCCTCATTGCCACCATTCAAAACTCTAACAATGACTTTCACATATCATATTCCCTGTGAAATATTCTTTGTCGTCCTGTGTGGAAGCGACCCTAACCTCATCTTCCCTTGTACTTTCTGCCTCTTTACATAGAGTCATGTGTTGATGAATGTGAGTTCTTTGAAGTCAGGGACTAAGTCACATGCATCTTTGTATTAATCTTCAGCACAGAGTTTAGTATATGAGATGCTTAAAAGTATTTGTTGAAGTTCTTCTGTCCTTCTACTTAACACGCCTTGAATACTTACTGCATGCTAAGGACTATGGTAAGCATTATGCGATTCTAGTCAGTCCTCCTTCCTTGGTCCTAGTAAAGACGATTAGGCGTATTTTCTAAATTATGTCTCTAGAAGAAAGCAATGCTAATAGTTCAAACTTTCCAAAGAATGTTTTGGCTCCTTAGCATGTGGGCCAGAAACATTTTCCCGCCATGTTGGTTTTGTTCTCTAGCCCCTTCTGTGCCACTATCTTGGGTGTTTCTCCTCTTTCACATCCTTCCAGATTTCTTTGGTTTTCCAGGTAATTTATATTCTAAGTTTTGAATTTAGGGTTTCTTTATTCTGCTATATTTCCCATTCTATTTTCTATGGAGGGAAAATTCACTTTGAGGATGAGTGTGTTTTTATAACAATTGTTAGTGGAGAGGCAAAGAAGCTGCGTTTACAATTTATCTCAAACTACTACGTGTTACTTGGAGTAGTGCTGCCCAGTAAACTGCTGCAATGGTGAGAATGCGCTAAACTTCCCTCATTCAGGGTAGTAGAAACCACCTGCCGCTGTGAATTTTGGGGCATTTGCAGCTGATTTATGCAACTAAGGAACAGAGTTTTTAATTTAATTAAGTTTATTTTGAGTCTTGTTCTATCATTCAGTTTAGGTTTGAGCTTTGTATGGAGCCCAGGGTGGTCTTAAACTTGAACTCAGGGCAATTTTCCTGTCTCAGTCTCCTAAGTACTGGGATTAGAGGTGTGTACCAGCATACCTGGCTAATAAATTTAAATTTTAAGAAGTCATATATGGTTAGTGGCTGTTGTAGTGGTCATTGAAGATATGGAACAATGACAGAATTGTCTCACATGGTTTTTATGATAAAATGCTCTTGGATACATGCTTTTGAGGAGATAACATTTATCCCATATTATGTTATCTTTTGGAGTTTGAAATATACACCTGGTTGAGGCTCTAAGAAGTCTTACTCCAAAAACAAACCATTATATCTGCTTGTATTGGTTTCACTTGGAATTATGTGCTGTCATTTGACCATGGACTTTACTTCCTGGCTGTCTTTCCTCAATGTTTGTAAATACCTTCCGACCTAATTCTCAAATCTTTTTGAAAGTCTTCATTAACATTTTCTTTTTTCTCTTTAAATACCTAAGTTACACTGTTGACAGACTTATTTTCTCTTCTGTTTAGGGGAAAGTATAAGCATGACTTGAGTAGAGCCTAAAGGGAAACTTTTCTGTGTGTTCTGCTCCTAGGAACCAGAGCCTGACTTCTGCCCCACAGATGTGAAACTATTGACTTTGAAATTACCCTTTATGGAGATATTGTGTGGTTTCTGGTTAGAGCTGTGGTGAATCCTGGGTCACATCTGATCCCTGAAACCAAGACATGTCCTCCGTGTGACATAAGACACAAGTAAGCTTCCCCTTTCAGGGCAAATTAGAAAGAACTGTCCCCCTCCGAAGTCTCTGTTGTCACGAGTTTACCTTGCTAGCGGTAATATGGGAAGGCACATGACCATGCCCAGCCTCTTCACAGACCAGGTGGTGATATTTTGGATGGAATTGGTCCGAAGTCTGAGAGCAGGTCCATTATTGGGAGAATTTGTTTTAAATTATGAAATTCAGGAAGGCTTGTGGCAGAGAGGTGGCCCGTTCTTCCGCAAAAGGCACTTGCTTGTCTGTTTCTTGCATTTTGTTAAATATTTCTTATTTCCTCAGAATGCACCACAAGGACCATTTGACTGTCCCCTCTGGCTTCTGCATCTTGCTTCCAGCATGAGCAGACAGGTAATAACCGTTCAGCAGAGCCATTACCTCTTCTAAAGACTATTATCAAAATGGTCATTATACATAATGGAGATGATTACAGGCAGCCTGAGAGATTTTTAGATACATCTCTGCAGTAATAGGTGGCCTTTTTTAGCCTTATATATCTGTAGGGATAATACCAGGGCACAGAATATATGACAAATGGTGATTCTTAGCAAAACTCTGTCAGCTTTTAATGCATTAATTGGATTGTGGATTTAAATGGCGTTTGTGTAGAAAATCTTAAATTTTAACTCTTTACAAATATACAGCACAGCAGGAACATCCCAAGAACAGGTGTTAAAAATACATAGAATATATTGTCTGTGTTTATCACGTAGGCAAGGGTACTGGCTTTAATGAATCCTTTGAGAGCAAACTCTTTTTAATGAAGTAACTGATCTTTAGCCAATCAATAAGTACTTATAGACTTTGGGCCTCATGCCAGGCACTGGAAATACAGAAGTTAGAAAACACAAAGCGAAGCTTAAAAGCTTAGAATCTAGTGGCTTGACTTTTTTTTAAAGTCAAATTTTGAAATTTTTAGGTCCCCAACAAAAGACCTTTTCATGTATTTTCCACATGTCCATAACTATTTGGAGGTGAATAGTTGTTATTCTAAGTAAAAATGCGAATTCTATTATGTGTTACACAATTCATTGCTACACAATGGCCTTTCTCCTTTAAGCCATAACTCTATTTTTGTATGATTAGAATTGTTATCAGTTTCTGACAATAAATCGTCAAGGAACTAACCCACTCAAATTAATAGGTTGTTTGTATGGCATTCTTGGCAACTCTCCAGTACACTGGAGATCTAAAAGCAAAATAAGAGATGGATGATAATCTGTTGTTCCAATGAGGGAGGATTGGTCACAAGGGATTGGTAGTTGATCCTTACCTGAGAAGTTTAAATGCTCAGGATTTTGGCTCATGGTAATCCTTAGAGCTGAGCAAAGAGAGGTGGTTTTGTGGGAGTATCTAGCACCACTTGATTTTTAGGTGTCAATCAATGATATGTGAGAGTCTTATCTAGAGCAGGTGGGGGCTACTGAGGAGAAAGAGCTGTTCTTCATTGACCCACATAGACTTTGCCCAAAGGTGCACCAGGAGTGACAACTGAACTCCAAAAGGAGTGTGTGCAGTGGATCATTGACAATTAAGTGATTCAGAGAAGGAGTGATGGCCAGATAGAGAAGACATTGCATATGTAAGCACCTCAAAAATGTTCTGCATTAGGAATTGCATTAAGCAATTCCTTAAGCGTATGTGACTTTTCCCCTCAGAAATCTATGTCTTGGAGTTTAGAGCTTCTTATTTGATACAATAATTTCTTGTTACAGATATCCTTTTTTATAAAGCCTGCCTCACTAAGATGTCAGTTTGCACTTCTGATGATCTGTGTAGTTCAGGTCTTTGTAGTACTCTTGTCGCCATTAAAGAGAAAAAAAAATCTGCAATCGGATCACTAGTTTGCTCAACTATTGTTTACTGTCGTGTTCTTGCCCCACTCCCTCCTCTGATAACATCAGCCAGATTTTTCTTTTCATAGCCTTTAGGTAACGATAGTCATTATGGCCCACTAAATCACCTTCTCTTCTTCCCACTGTGGACTTTATATTGTCTATTAAGTCTAAGTTCTTTACTATCCTTTAGTTTTTTAAAATGACATTAACTTTCTATATATTTCAGACAAATATTAATAAGGAATGTCCTTGTATTTTCATTTGGTTTCTGGATTCCATAGTCTCATTTAACTTGCTTTAGATGGTGAATTGTTAATTGGAAGTTAGAACTAGAGTTTTGATTTATATTCACATTAATTTTGCTTCAGAAGAATGCTTTATAGGTGATAGTTTTATGTTTAGTCTCTTATTATTGATATGGAGGTATGGTTTCCCTTCTGTATTTGGTAATATGTATGATAGAAGTATTAAAATCCTGAAATTCTACATTCATTTGCTGACCTTCTGTTATGAAGAGTTTGTCTTTCTTACTTTCCATTCTTTCTTTTCTCTTCCTTTCTTCACTTATTCTTTCCCTACCCCCACTTTTGAGCTAGTATAATGAAAACTAACTTATGTTTTATAGTTTATAGTCTTAATTTTTAAAGTTTCATGTCAAGTGTTTTATAACATTAGTTATTCCATTACCTTGTGATCTATATTGCTTCTATTGAGAAGTCAGCTGTCAGTCTTATTGTTGCTTCTTTGAATGTGTTTTTTTTTTTCTTTTTAGAAATATCTGACTGCCATATGGTCCCTTTTTTGTAGTTGTTATTTATTTTTAAATTGTTTTGCTATAATTATAGGCAGAATTTGTATTTTTATTTTATTAGAAGGTATCACAAAAATCGAGAATGTCCACCATAGGATTGGTAAAACCCTGTCACATTACTCTAAATATCTTATTCTATCTGCTTCTAACCCATCGTTCTACAATTTTTGTATTATTGGCATTCACTAAACAAAAAACAACAAAAAAGTTAATTTTTTAAAAAAATGTGGAAATAATGTTCTGCTTGGTAGATGATGGACTTTGCAGCATATTGAAAATAGGCTTGTTTGTAGTAGGATTTTATTTTTTAGTATTTTTAAAAAAAACTCCACTGAAATGTAGATACCTAGATTCTTTATACTGTAGTGTAGAACACTGAAATCCAGATAGATACTCTTTTGGAGAACCCAAACATCTCTACACTCACACGATTGCCTTTGACTACATTAATACACATGCACAATATGCATACCTATATATGTATGTATGTGTGTATGTATATATATGTGCCCTGCTCTTCTCCTAACTCATGATCCCTGGTGCACATTTGATTGGTATTTTATGTACTGTTAAATAATCCTCCTATCATTTTCTTTTATATGCTACTATAAAATATGGTCTTTGTTTCTCTTGTTTTGCTTTTAGATATTACGGTTACTGACAAAGAAACATATCACAGAAATTAATTCTCTTAAGAAAGGAATGATTCTACATAGCTGTGTTATTTTGAGCAACATATTCAGTATCAATAACTAAAAATGGCATATATGTTGAAGTTTAGATGTTACGTGAAAGTTTTGAAAGTTCTAATTTGAGTTTGGGATATTTACTTTTTTGTACTTTTTGTACTTTATATTTTCTGTTTTTCTTTCATTTATATATTAGATATATAGGGGAGAGAGAGAGAGAGAGAGAGAGAGAGAGAGAGAGAGAGAGAGAGAGAGAGATCGATCTACAGAGATGTCCAAATTTAAGGAAGTCAGTAATAACAATAGTAACATCAGAGGTTTCTTTCAAAGGCTTTTCTAGTCCTTATTCCTATGACTTAAAAGTCCTTATGGAATGACAGTTGATTTTTGCAAGGTAAAATATTTACATTTTTTAAGGTTAGGCTTTTGACAAACTTGTGCATTTATCCCGGAACAATGATACACAAATACACTGATGTTATAATTGGAATAAAGTCATTACATTTCACCTTTGTCCAAGCATAGTAGATATAGCTACCAACATCTGTGATAAGCTCTGCATGCTTACTAATCAGCCTGGTGATAACAGCTTATTCCCTAAAGAATCTTTTCTGTCCTCTATAAATTTTAGCTGCAATAATGCATGCCAGAATGAACTTGGTGAGGCAGGTTCTTACGGCCCAATCCTGTCGGCTTTGCACCAGTTGCTCAAAGTTGCTGAGTGCCGGCCTGTTTCACTTTGCCAGTGTTCCCTGATTGCTATTCATCGAGGCAGCCTTCGCCAAGCATTGTGGATGGTGTATTACTCAGTCGTGCAGGTGAGAAAACAAGAGGCCTGGGCCCAGTTCTTCCAGAATGTGTGCCTGTTCCAGTGGGCAACAAGGACGTGTTAGGGGTTGGCATCACTTCAAGGGGAGCCACTGCTGTGACATTCCTACACTGCATGGATTTTGCTTCCGTTGAACAATTTGAAAACAAAATAGTTACTTGTTAAGCACTTTCTAACATGGATCAAGAATGAAACAAAACCAAAACCTAAAAGTCAGGTTACAATTGATACATTTATATGTTAGAATTAGTGTTGTGGTTAGTAATTGTAATTCTTTGGCTATCACGATAAATTACTGCTGCCGTGGTGACTCAGAACACATAAATAGTCTTTTACTGTTCCAGAGGCTAGACGTCTAAATCAAGGTGTCAGCAAAGCTGATTCTTTCTGGTGACTCTCAGAATCTGTTCTGTGTCTTTGACCTAGTTTGTGGTAATTGCAATAATTCTTGGCAATCCTTTTTTTTTTATAGCTACTCACTCCAATCTGTGCTGCACTATCTGTTTTCTGTGTGAATCTGGCCTTCTATAAGCACTTCAGTGTTTGGATCTCATTTCCTCCTAAGGTCAGTGTGATCTCAATTTAGCTTACATGTTATTACATTCACAGAGACTTTCTTTCTAAAACTCGCATTCACAGATATTGTTGGATAGAATTTGCACACGTCTCCTTAGGGGTTCTAATACGATATATTAAATTTGACTCCTCCTCTACAACCTTTTTTGAGTCACATTCATTCTTTCTTATTGTATTTCATCACTAAAGTCCAAATTAGGCTTTCTCAGATTTTTTCAGTAGATTTGATAATTGAATGAAAATTTAAAATTTCTTATCACCAGTTGACATAATTATCTTTGTTGGTAAAATCAATAAATTAACAATTAGCCTCAACACTCTCACAGGGTAGCTGGGTGAAGATATTAGGAAAATATGCAAGACAATATTTATTGGGTAATATTTTGTATTTCCTTTGGACAATGTTTTCAACAACTTAATAAATTGAAATTTAATTGAAGAAAGAGGTCTTTGATTCCCAATTAGGAGCAAATAACAGTCTTAAGAGCTTGGGATATTTTTACAGACAAGATAGACATCTTGATTTCAACCTACTGGCAGTACAAGAACGCAGATAACAAACTGCTTTTCCATTGGTTTGAAAATATACGTGTAAGCATACATACATTAAGAACAAAATGAATCATTTTACTTCATAAAATAGTTGTTCTAAGAGAAAATTAGTTTGTTGGTCACTATTTTCATATAGTTAAATCTTTGTGGCATCTCTTGTGATATGCTTAATTTGGGAAAGTCCAGTATGAATATAAGTATACATATTTTACTGTCTCTATTTATATGCACTAATCTCGACTTTTCTTTCATCTTTCGGCGTGACCTTCTCATTACTTTCTGAGACACCAAAATCTCAGCACAGTACGTCTTTATTTCCTGTAGAAACGTGCTAGTAAAACCAGTAAGAGAGATATTAATAGATGTTAATACTTTTTGCCCTTTAACCCGTGTACTTGACTTTAATCTTCTTTGCCCAGTACAGTGACAAGCTCTTCCTTACCAATCAAATGACTAGTATCCTACTCCTGACAAATCTGGAACTTTTACTGAGTGTACCAAGTATGTGCATGTATTTGTGTGGGACACATCAAAATTCTTTGTTTTAAAATTTGCATCATGGACCACATAGTGTGTTAGTCAAGAATATGTCAGAGTTTAAGTGTTCATTGTTCTATTGCTCAACTCATACACAATTTACAGTTTTTTTCATCTTAATGATTCTTTTTACTTTTATAAATTGTGTCAGTGAGGATTTTTAGCCCAAGCAAACATAAAATTTTATAAATAATTTAAGAAGAAAAGTTATTAGGACTGTGGCCGACTTAAGAATTAGTTCCAATACTTTATGGTCTTGTAGTAGTAATGTATGTGCATATCCTTGCCATCACCTTCCACCTTCTGCACCGGAGTTGGCCATGTGGCTGGCTTTAACCAATGGGAGGTTACTTGACAAGATATGAATATTAGACTGAGATATGATGTGTGCTTGACCTTGGCCTTACTTCTTGGTGATATGAAAACGTATCTCAGATAGGTGCTGTGCATTAGCCCTATATCCTAGAATGCACATGTGAAGCAAATCACATGCCTCAGAGAACCACTGAATAATTGAGTAGCTCAGATTCTATTGGTCAGGAATTTGGACAGAAATTATCTGCATTCTCTGGTTCAGGGTCTCTTGTAGAGTTGAAATCAAGATGTTGTCAAGACTTATATGTATCTCACAGCTCTAATGGGGAAGAAGTTATGTCCAAATTATGGTTATTTATAAGAATCAATCATTTTAAAGCCTATTAAATTGAGGAGCTTGGTTCCTCGCTGACTGCCGGCAGGAGGCCTTGATCAGTCATATGACTTTCTATAGGGCAGCTTAGAGCAGACAGCTTGTCTCATCAGAGTCAAGAAATGGGAAGAGGTCGAATGAAAGCATGAACAAGATAAAAGTCAGTCTGATCCCAGGGCTTTTTCATATTCACTCCAAATAAGTTACTTGGTGTAATCCTACGTGGAGGGCATAGGGTGAGGATTACACAGGGGTCTTAATATGAGGAGGTGGAGGAGAGCCATGGGTCATGGTAGAAGCTTTCTAACACACGTGGCTTACAGAATTAGTTGGAAATCTGGAAAGCAATTTGGACACTTGTTGGAATCTGTAAGAGGATATTCAGATGCTGCAAATATACTACACGCATATTTATACTGGAATCCTGACCAATGTCAGTAATCTTGGTCCTGTTTCTGAGAGATCTCGAGTAGGGAGGGTGTTCAACCTGTTTTATTTAGTACACGTTGATGAGTAATTTCATTGCATTGTTTCTCTGAATTGCAGGATGCTCATTGTTTGTGTTGGACTTTATCATGGTAGTTATTGACCAGGGGGCCAAGATGCATAAAAACTGTTCCTCCTATGGTGGACAGGAAGCAGAGTGCAGAGGACAGGAAGTGCAGAGGTTAGCATATATCCTTCCAGGTCATGTCCCACTGATCTTCTCCTTTTGGACCAAGACCCATTGATCCCTTCTTTTCAAGCCCCAGGGACCCACCCTTTCTAACTAGCCCCACATTTCAACATCGCAGGGAATCAATAGATTCATCTCTCTGATAGAATCAACTTTCAAGCATGAGGGTTTGGGAGAAATTCCAGTTCCAAAGCATAGTGTTCTGTTCCTGGTTCCCAAAAGACTCATGTTTACCTCCTTATACAAAATGCATTTAATGTATCTCTAAGAATTGCTGGAGTTTGAACAGTTTTAGTACTGCTAAAAGGTTCAAATTTAAAGTCTTTTCTGAAACTCAACATAAACTGTTAGCTGTGGTCTCCTATGAAAATAAGAGAAAAATTAAACACTTGACACAAGGTAAATATTCCCTTCCAAAAAGGGAAGAAAAAGAGGATAGGAAATAATCAGGCTAAAGTAAAGATCAAAATCCACTAGGGCAAACGTTAAGTCCTATAGTTCCATTAAATCCTGCAGCTCTATGTTGAGTATCTGGGCCCCATTGTGGTGAAAGATGACCTTCAAAGGCCTGAAATGGCCCATCCCTGTTGCATTGCCTTTGGGTGCAGCCTCCACAGGTTTTATGTTGGGTTGGCTCTGCTCATAGCTTTTGGCGTTCCTCAGCAGGCAATCCACATTCCTGGCATCTTCAGATTTCTAGGGTCTCCACTATATTTTTGACTTCCCTTTCACAGATTCATTCACTCCCTTCCCAAGGTACACTGCATACCATCCCAGGATTTCTTTTGAAACCTGGGATGAAGCCATGCTGATGTCGCCAAGGTCTTCTACTGGCTTGAACAGCAGCCTGGCCCTCTTGCACCATGGCAACAGTAGCTTCTGAGTTCTCACATGGCTGCACTCCTTGGGGATTTACTTTCCTAGATTGCCCTGCAGGACGCGGTGGGACTCTATTCAAAACAATGTACTATGCCTTTGCGCCATTGAGTAAAATAAAGTGTGATGTCTTGCTGATATCTGAGATGCCCTCAGGGAATAGATTCTATAATCCTGAGTCCAAGTACTTGATTTCATTCTTTCAGAAAATTGTGACTTTTTATATGTTTTGTCCTCTGCCACTTTTTTCGTGCTTTTTGGTGTAGAGCTTTCTCCAAGTACCAAACAGAATCCACAAGACAGTGTAAACATTGGGCTACCTCAAAATTTCCTCTATCAAATTAAATAATCTAATCTTAGTTTCAGATAGCTTCAAGACAGAGGCGAAATGCTGACATACATACATACATACATACATACATACATACAGCCAGACCATAGCACACCTGGTTTCTAGACCAATTACCTATAGATTCCTCTTTCCCATATGAAACCTCTTGAACCTGGCTTTTCTAATCTGCACTTCTATCAGCATTCAAGTCTTTTGAGCTCTAACCAGAATTTTCCATCAAGCTTGGGTTATAACATTCTAAAACTTCCCTAGCCAGCATGTCTAAACCTTTTCAAACTCAGTTCCAAAGGCTTCCCAACCACATGTTCAGGTAAAGCCATCAAAACCCCTCTTCTCTGGTACTAATTTCTGTCTTAGTTGCTTTCTCATTGCTGAGACAGAGTACATATAACACCCATGACCTTAGGGAGGAAAAGTTTCTTTTAGCTCACAGGCTCAGGAGATTTCATGAGAAGCTGACAGTTGTGGGATGGTCTGACAGAAGGCCTAGCTTGAGAAAATCTGTTTATCCCATGGCAGATAGGAAGCAGAGTACCAAGGACGGTCAACATGTATCCTTGTACGTCATGTTTCGTGATCTGCCTCTTCTGGCTCAAGCCCCAGTGATCTGTCCTTTCCAGGTCAAGTCACAGTGATCTGCTCCTCCAATGAGGCTCCAACTCTTTCCAGCATAGGAAATCAATGGATTAACCTTCATGATTGAATCACCTTCCAAATGTGAGGCTTTTGGGGACATTCCAGATCAAACCATAGTGAGCAGTATCTTAAACACCTTTGGATCACCTAGTACTTTTTTTTTTTTTTTGTAAGAAGCAACTTTCTAATAGTTCACTTAATGAATCAGTAGACAAATGAATTGAAAGGATTATATGGTAATAGTTTGACAAATTGTTACTATTCCAGGTTTTGAAAATTATGGTGCAGGGTTTATTTTAACATTATACCCGGTCATTTACTTTAATCATAGGACATCACAGGTCTGAAAGTATACTCCTGCTTTTTGGTGGCAATCCAATTTTCTCCTTGATTGTACAAGTCGCCCAAGATACTATCATAGCCCCTTGAAACTATCAAACTGAATCACAAACAGGGAGAGACTCTAAAGATTAATAAATTGATCCAGGAAGAAGCATCTCAATGGGAATATGCACCATAGTAAACTATGTCTGTATTTAGGGAGGTTGAGACAAGGGCAGGTTTTAAAAGACAAAGTGAAGAAGATTATATGAGCTGTTTTGAAAAAATAGTCTTTGGATCCAAATCACTGACAAAGATGGTATTAGTCACAGGTTGGACAGGCAGTTTCTGGCTAGATTTCTTCATAGAAATGTTATTTTTGTGAAGATTACAGTGTACTTTGTATAAGGTTATTGTTCTAGTGGAAACCTCTTGTTCTTATCACGTAAATGAGATTCTTAATAACCTGTTTGTTTTACTTATTTTCTTTTATGATTTGACACAACTGACTACTCCATTTTAATTGACAACTTTCAAAACATTTTGTGTTGTTCACCCGACATGAGCTTTTGATGTGCCTAGGTGACAACTTCAACTTATAACCCAGTAGAATTATTAAGTCTCCTGTGCAATCATTTCACCCTTGGAAACTAAGACTTCTAGAGCAACAGAGGCCTAAGTCAAAGGAGTAAGAAATGAAAATTTTGCTAGGATCACTGGGGATAATAGTGTGATAAGCCATTTTCATCTCCTGTATTTGAGAATTTGGGCTATAAAATAAGTATTAAGCACATATTTAAAGAATTGGAAAACATTGCCTCATCTGTACAAGAGTGGTCACCTATCGTGTACTCTGAGTCTTTGAAAGACTTTTTTTTTTTTAAATCATACTAGCTCCTTTAGATGATGAACATAGTAAAACCAGTGAAATTTTTTGAGAATGTGTTTATTCCACACTTTATTTCCTGTGAAATAGTCTCCTAGAATTAAAGCTGTTTTCTGTGGATTACCATGTGTGAAATGTCACGATGGTGGCATTATTACAGTAAAAATTGAGAGGTCAGAAGTCTCAAATAGTCTCACTGGGTTAACGTCAATGTATGGCGGCCTGCATTCCTTTCTGGAGGCTCGACTGGAGAACCAATTTTCTTGCTTCTTCTGGCTTCTCAAGGTTGCTTGTTTTCTTTGGTTTGTGGTCCCCTTCCTCCTTCTTCAAAGCTCTCAATCTTGAATTTCTGTGATCATTTTTCCATTGTTACTTCTTCTGGCTAAGTCTTTGGTTTCGGCCTACAAAGGTTCCATACTTTTAAGAAATGAGATTAAGTTAGGCTCACCCAGATAATCCAGAATAATATTTGTCTCAAGATTAAGTTTACTCATATCTGCAAAGTTTCCATTGTCACGTATCATCTTCTCAGGCCCTAAAAGTCCGGGTGTGTGTATTTCTGTGGAGCCATCATTTTGCATGTTCCTTCCATAGATCTTTTTGTCACCAATTGTCCAGTTATTTTTGTAGATATTTGGTCACGAACGAGACTGTTAACTCCAGCCTATGAGTCAATGCAGAGATATACCTCTGGACATAATTGCCTTCTAACCAAAACAAACAACTAGCTGCCTGTTTGACTCTCTGTACAAATGGAGAATTCTCTACCATTGCTCTCTGTTAGGGCCACACCAGAGAGGGGATACATAATACTGTCACTATCAATTCTGGGTGGTACCTGCATATCATGAAAACCATCTGTAAATCAAGTATAAATGTTTTCTTACTTAGTTAACTCGTGAAAAACTCTCCCATGAGATCAGAGGTATATGGGAAGAGGAATAAGCCAATGCAGGAAGAGAGGGACTGTGAATAGACAGATTACTTCCTCTTACAACTTACTTGTGCCTTCAGGAGATGCTTGAGGTTCATTTTAATATGCCACTTGCATTTGATGTTAGAATTTGCTGTTTAAATCAACCTTAGGGTTTGGGAGATCAAATAACACCCAATTCATGATGGACTGTTTAACTTACATGGTCTCTTCTAAACTCAGTAGCAAGCCAGAGATCCTTCTTGAGAGAAGGATAATGATTTGTAGAGAATGATGTGTCTTTGATTCAAAAATCCTAATGTATCCTGCTGTGACTCAGAATTAGGAATCTTCCAAAAGCTCCAAACAGTGTTTCTCGCTGTCTCAGGTGATTCAAGTATCTGGTAGGTCATATGACCCAAGTGGCCAAGAAGCTCACAGGGAAACTGCAAAGCTTTCTCCCATTCTAGACCCACCCCAAACTGGGCAGCTTTTGTTTTGATTGTTCTGTAAATGGGCTGGAGTAGTTGACAAAATTTCATACTTTTCAGTTCAAACTATAGGCAATTATCTTCGTGTTTTAACAAGTATTTTCAAGAACCTAAGAGACTGAGGAGATGTCTTGGGATTACATGTTGATGTATGTTCATAATTCTGTTGATGCCATTTCAATGATCTTTGGCCTTCTTAGGTTAAAATCCGAAGCCCTTGTCAGAGGTGATGTGTGGTATCACCTATGTATTATGTTTGCAAGGAGACATACTGTTTATTTGAATCTCAGTTCTTCAGATTATAAGCTAAGGTGACTTTGAACCAGTCACTTTGCCTTTACTGTCCCACTTTGTTCACTTAGAACAGTTAGGGTAATAAGAACTTATAGAGATAGTGAGGGTGAATAAGGTTTATATATTGAAAGCAATTGAAACAGTACTTCTAAGTTGGATGCACTCAGTTAACTAAGCCATTTTCATTTGGAAAATTTATAAGGCCCTACGTATCTATTTCTCCACCACTATCAATTCAACCAATTCAAGGTCTGTTGATTCATTCCACTACTTTTGACCGCCAGGCTGTTGTCCTTTCCATTTCCTCTCCCTGGAATTTTTTCTCCTGCTGTCATGCTGTGACAGCCAGGAAGATGACCCTCAGAGATCTTCTACAGGGAATGTGACTGATTGAGGAGTTGTTTCATTTTCTGTTGCTGTGATAAAATACCCAGCAACTTATAGTGCAAGGCATTTTTAAAAAGAAGTGATTGAGGTCATGGTCTGAAGGCTGGGGTGTCCAGAGCCAGGCGCCATTATTTAGTGAGCGCTTTACTGCTGCACTGGAACATGGCAAAGGGCATCACTTGATGAGACAAAGTGAATGTGCTTTGTTTCCTCTTATACAGCCACTAATTCCATTATGGATGTCTTCCTGTGATGACCCTGTCTAATAGTAATTATCTCCCAAAGGCCTTGCTTCCGATGAAGTTAGTTTTGCAACATACGGCATTTAGGGGAAACATCCAAACCATAGCAAGACCCTAGTTTTGGGGCTTTAAATCCTGTGGTAAAGTTTGCATGGTGGTCATGCCTCTCACTGCTGCTCCTCACCAACAACAGACTACGGTGGGAATACCAGGGCAGCCTCATTCCTGGGAGAAGTGGGCTTTTCTGTCTGCCACTTTTGTTTCCAGGTGTCCATGACAGATTGGTTGAGACTTTCTCAGGCAGCCTAGGACTCTTCTTCACCAACTGCCTCTTCCTCTCACTTCTACCTGAAGTCACAATTGCCTGATGATTTGATGACAATGTCGGCCTTTTTCTGGCTCCTCTCTTTTCCTTCTAACAGATATTTTCTACGATAAAATCACTGCACCTTTAACCCTGCCTTGGTGCCTGCTTTTTCAAGAATCTGAATGAATATTCCTCACATTTTAGTCTTTACCATCTGGTCACTTGCCTCTCTCCTAACTTCAGCGGTGTAGTGTCATTTTCTTGATATTATGTTTGCAATAGCACCCTGGATATATTTTGACATGCTCCTTGTTTAATTTCCTATATCACAGTTACCTCAATGCTCAATGTGTATGTTTTTTATTTATTTATTGCTTATGTTCTCAATAAGAGTATAGTTTTCCTTTGGGCAAGAACATGATTAGCTTCTGTGCTTAGCTACATTGGGGAATACACCATATATGCTTCGTGGACATTGTTGAATTAGTGAGTGGATTCTGATATCTTTGCTTTTCTGTTTCCTTCTTTTTTGTGGTACTGGGTCTTCATACTGAGCTACAACCATAGCCCATTCCTACTTTTGATTTTGAAACAAGATCTCAGTTAGTTCCCCAGCCTGGGCTCTAATTTACATACCGTTGCCTCCACCTCCCACATCATCGGGATTACAGACCTGTACTACCAGCCTGGCTCTGATAACTTTTCTCGTAAGGGATGAAGGATTTGGGAAAATAATGAACTGTGGATAATTTGAGAGTCTAGCATATTTTAGAGGATATTGAAACTAAATGAGATGTTATTGAATAGCTAAAGGAAATATAGAAGTCCTCATCTCTTTGGAAAATGATGAAGACAGTATATTCAATGTATGTCTCTGACTTTCTGGAACAGTTATATTTTTGTTCTGTTAACTATTTAAGCCCGTTAAACTTTCCCACAATGTTTGTTCCAAAAAGTGATGGCCAAAATGATGAAAGAAGGGCATCAATATCCTTAAACGTTACCAGTCTTTTAATTTACCATGATGGTTCAGTCTGGCCCAACCTCCTGCTTCCCTCATAATGTGGAGAGAGAGTTGTGAGCTCTAGTTGCTCCATCAACAGGGGAGGACCCAGCACTAGGTTGAGAGGACAAGCCATGCTAAGTCTTCAGCACTAACGTTTCAGTAATAGTGGTTTTCATCTTGGTTAAAAATTCTCCAGGCTAATTTTAACCAGAAGATTATTTATGTCTTTTTCTGTCATTTTCTTCCTTGCCTTAAAATGGCAAAGCTCAATAGAAGAAGTGGATGTTTAGGTCCCCCAAAATGTGAGATTTAGGGGGTATTTTGTAGCTAATTAGTCACGGAATTTAATTGCGATGTTTGGCCACACTGGAAGTTATATGTCAGCAGGAGCAGCAGCAACATAAAAGGAGAAGAATGAAAATAACAAGAAACAAAAACAATCACTGCTAACCATGAGTGCTTAGAAATCATCTCAGCATTTTAAGGAAAGTTGCGCTAACCTTCCTCACAAGTTCTTCTTTTTTTTTTCTCATGTTGGGATCTGAGGCTGCAAATCACCTCAGTTTGGGGTGCAGAGGACAGATGAGTTTGTGTGCTGTGAGTAACCAATGGTGGATTCCATTTTGTCTTTGGTGCTGCTGGCCTGGTATTATTCTTTTCGGGCAGAGTCTCCAAGGCAATAAGCCTATCGGCTACCCATTCTTTTGGCCAAGAATTACCACTTTAATGTACGTATGAAGTATATACGGGAAAGGCACGGACATGGGAGCGCAAAGGCACACGGGAGCGATTACATTTGGTCTTGTTTGACATTTCCGTTGCACTCAACCCTATGGCGTTTCATGAGAAGACAACAAGGAGCCCTCTCTACAAACCTAGATCCAGATATACAAACCCGACACACATGGGAGCGGAGAGAGAAGGGTACTAGGGGTTGAGTAACAGAACAACTGAGGGGAAACTCTCCCGTTGCCAGGGGTCCAGAGGAGGATGGTAACATTCAAGGGAAAGCAGTGTTCTGCCTTGACGGTGAGGGTAGACAGAAAGAAAGGAAACCTACCAGCTCTATGTGAAGGAAAAATCCCCTTTCTTTTAAAACACAATAGCTCGTGTAATTTTGTCACAGGCATCTGTTGCTCTCACCTCGTACTTTGTGCTGGAGTGCTCACCGGAGCATTCGGGGAGCGAGTCTCCCTCCCACCTCTGACACCTGCCACGGAAAGTGCTGCATTATTCATCGCAGAGCTAATGGCAGGTGATGAGATCTTTTCACACTACGTCCCTCTCAGTGGGTGTTTATCACTCTGTTCACCGGCAGCCCTGCTATTACTGAGGGGCCAGAAGCACCCTACACGCTCTCCTGAAAGGTAATGGGAAACGTGCTCAGCTTTCTGGGCTCCCAAGTGCAGATGAAGGTTATCGCCTGGGCAGCTGCGAGGCCCCGGGCGGGAGGAGGGTGGTCACTCTAAGCGAACAGCTTAATTTTGGAAATCCATACAAATCATGTCAGAGCCATGATAATCCATCTTCTTTAGCTTCTAGCTTTCAGCAGTCATTGTGCTGTAATAATTTCTCCCGATTCACCTCTGATCTCTATAAATAACTGGAGTGAGGGAGGAGAGGAGAGGAGGAAGGAGATGAGTTCGGCTGAGTGTCTGATGAGCATGCTGGCGAGGAATTTATCTCTGTCTACTAAGCAAGATCTGTCTTCTGTGGAGGTGGGTGGGGATGTGGCCATGCGCTGGAAGCTAGCAGGGGGACAGTCCCGAGACCCCAAATCAGTGTGCTGGTGTCATTTGAAACCAGCTCAACAAGACAGGTAGTGGTTCCAATGATTTATCTGAAAGCTCCTGACAAAAAAATTATGGAGCAGTGCCGTGTGCATGCATGGGAGGAATGGAAGGGCAACTGTTTATCCTGCAAGTCCTAATTCCTTCTGGGAGCTTCCATGTCAAATTTCTTTGCCGTGTTTAGTTGGTTGTAAATGCTACTGACGGATTCCAGCTTTTAAAGTTAATTTTCTGGTTAAGTTGTTTTTAGGAGTAAGAAAATTTTGGGTTGATAGTTGTGGGTTACTGGGATGTTAAGTAAAAGAATCCAGGTTTGATTTTTTTTTTTTTGAGGCATGTTCGTACTCTGTAGTCCACACTGGCCTCGAACTCATGGCAATCCTCCTGCCTCAGCTTCCTGAGTGCTGGCATTACAGGAAGAATCCAGGTTTGAAAATGCCATTGTGGCCGAGGTGAACTGGAAGACAGGTAAACACAATCTCGCATCCTGGTCTCCTGACTCCCTGTGGCTGGTTCCACTCTTCTAGGTTGGGTGCTATGTCTGGTTTGGTGTCAGCCTCCTCAGTGCCGGAATTACAGGTGTGCACCACCATGCCCAGCTTTCTGTAGTGCTGAAGAATTGAACTCAGGGCCTTTGTGCTTGGTAGGTATGGGCTTTATTCTGTGCCATTCCTCCAGCCCATGGGTGAATCCACAGTGGTTTGCTGACTTCTCTCCCATTAGAGGCACTATGGTGCAGCAGAGGCCAGGGGGCACGAATAACCATGAATTAGCACATTTTCATCGCTGCATCTCACAAGTATTTTTTTTTTCTTCCTTACACTACCCCTTTCTATATTCACATTGTCTCTAACTGTTAATATTTTTTATGATGTCTTAAATTTGCATATTGTTAATTATATTTTACATTATTTTATTGAGTGCCAAATTGTGAATCTAAGTAATTTGTTTTTCTTTTTAGTTGACCAGCTTTGGACAGCGTCTTTTGAATATTTCCCTTTGAAGATCAAAATATTGCAGCCCCTTAATCTCTCAACATCTTTGAGTTTGTCAGCCAAGCCACTACTTTTCTATTATCGAGTCTTACAAGTATATGTATAATTAAGTCTTCTGTGCTGTGTCTTGAGGTTGATTCTAAAAGGTGAAAGGCACTAAATAGGATTTCCAATATTATAATTATGTAAGTATTTTACAGCTCAAACCAGTTAATGTAATTTAAGTTACAGAGAGATAGATAAAGGCAAATGTCACTAAGACAGTATTGTTTGAAGGAGAATTTTTTTAATAAGGTCAAATGAATTCTTACTTTCCATTAGTGGCTTGAAGTGTTGTGCATTTTCTTTTTGATTATAGCATATGTAGATCATAACTTTCTTGAGTCCATTCTGTCTTAGCTAGACTTTCTAATTTTCTTTATATTTTTATTCTTTCTTCACCATAATACCAAGATTATGCAGTCTTTAAATATTAATAGTTACAGAATTTAGAGTTTGGAAAATACTGATTTTTATTCCTTGTTTTATAACAATAACTTGGTCTTAATCATTCTCCTACGTTCATTTCTTTCTCTTTTTTTGTATTCTTTTTTCATCAGTCTCCTCTTTGTTTCGTTGTCTCCACCCTCTCTCCAGTGTTTATGGGAGGTATGTGTTCTTTCGTGAATGATCAATTCATTAAAAATTCTCAGTTCAGTGGATAAATACTGCAGATTTATGCTTTGTTTGCTATTGATTTGTCCACGTTTCCTTTCCATCCCTGGATGGAATCTTGGAGAGCCAAACTTTCTGGTGAGTTCCGGTAAATTTTAGCCAAAAGTTCTGTCTAGTCCACTCTCGGATCTTACCTGCCTTGGACATTATGCCCCTTTGTTTCTTCAGCAAGAGTTAGATTTTGTGCTCTTTTGTGCTCTTTCTGACCCAGCATTTGAAGCTGTGGATGTGGAGTTCTCTGCTCTGACTTTGAAATTGCACTTCTTCACTTTTATGGGCCCAGTCTTCTTATCTCCTGTGCCTTCTGTCCTGTTTTAGAGAAATTACAGGTGCTGATGTCCTCAGAATTCTGGTGCCAACAGTGAGGATGTGGCCCCTTGCACTTCATCCTTAGTTCTCTGTGCCTTTGATGATAGACTTCAGTCAAGACACACCAGCAGCCATGGAGCACTACAGGCAGAGCTTATTGTAAAGCAGATATGAAGAGATTTATGACTAAGAGAGAAGCCAGGAAATATCACAAAAATATCTACGCCTAATGTGAGTTTGGAAACCTTTTTAGGCACACAAAAGTTACTCCTGGGAACCAGAGAAGTAGGGTGATTATGAAGCTTTTTGACATTTTTCTTAGATCTTCCTGGCTCTTTTTAGGTTGTCAGTGTTCCTAATCACGTGAGAAACTTAGAAAAATTTTAATATAGTCCTAATCTAAATTAAGTCTTCATCTAATCAGGGAGAGTTTATAAAGAATGTTGTCTTTTTTCCCCCCACACTGGGAGTAGTCCAGGGTGACCAGGAATGCTGGTGGCTTGTTTTGGAAATAGATGACTAAGTGGTCAAATACGGGAAGGAAGTCACTCAACCGGTGACCTTAATGTATCATTGTGATCTGTGGGATTGCATTAGGTCTGAGATGTAATGAATGATTCTGAATGACGAATATGCTGGGATCTTTGTTTCTTCATTTAATGATTGAGAGATAAAGCAGCTACTTTGAGTTTCACCTTTGTCCCTCAGGCCTGCTAGTATCTAACTACACTCTGGGCATGAAATGGCTGCAGAATGGTCTGCTGCTGTAGCCGCCGCGGTGGCTGCTGCTGTGGCTGTGGTAGGAATGGCTGTGTACTGGCGTCATCACGGCCCCTCATCTTGTGGCTGTGGAGTGCAGACTCTGGGAGTAGACTTCCACGTTCTTGTATGTGGCGAGCAAAGAATTTGATGTGTACACGTGGTTCATTAAAGCAGATTCAGTGTGAGGGGCTCTCACTCACAAGAGGAAATAATAGAATTGCCAAGGATAAGGGTGCTGGGGTTGAATGTCCCAGCCAGTCCGTAGGCACCACCCCTTGGGAGTACAAGGGGCAAAATGCCGGCTCATGCTGACTGTATTTACTGCACAATCTCTTTTCCTAAATGATTCTGTTGTAATTGTATGCATGAGATGCCGTCCATATCCATAAGCTCCATGGAAAAAAAACCTTACTGTGGTGCACAGGGCAGTCCAGTACACGCAAATACTGAGTCAGAATTTCCCGAAGGTGGCCTTTGTTTCTCGGTTCTTGATCACTTTGCTGACCTGTGGTGGGCCCTGGAAAGAGCTGGGGCTGTCCCTGGGGCTTCTCCCAGGATTAGTAAGTGGGGGAGGTGGTCCCACAGTGAGTGGAGAGGAGTAGTATGCTGTCTATATTAATTTTACAGCAGAGTAGTGACTATCCATTAAATTCCTGGTTAATCTGAATCTTAAGAGTCTAAACCAGACAGTGACAGAAGGAAACAGATAAACCTCTATCACTCGCCATCTTCCGGACAGTTAAGTCTATTTTTCTTCTACCAACACATCCTAACTTAGCTACCAGCAGAGATTTTTAATTTATTTCTGTGAGTAGTAAGTGAAATTTCATGTAAGATTCTGGCAATAGTCTGAGGCTTTGCTTTTATTTTGTTATTGTGAGGTCTTTATATTTTTCTACTTAAATTTTTTAGTAGTAAATATAAATATGTGAAATATAAGTTTTATTTGTATAGTCAATGATATTTATAATATATCTATGTTATATAAATTATATAATATAAAATAAGAAAGACCTGTAAAGATTACAAAACATATTCTTTATCAAGTCAAGATGGATACACATTTGTGTATTGATTTGGATAATAAACCCTCTCAAATACTTGGGTAAGTCTATCAGTTCTAGCTTGTGTAGCTAATTTGAAGTATATTACTTTAGTCCTTACTTTATTGCTTTCACTCTCTGTATAATAGAGAAATGATAGTATCTTTAAATTTGCACTTTGGCAAGATCTGTTTCTTTGAACAAAGGTTGGCTAAACCATATTTCTTCATTAAATTTCTCAGCACGACTTGCTGGCATATTTGGTTGTAGTGGATAATAGCGCTATGTTGCACATTAAAAAGAAAGATGACAAGACATTCTGAGATGATTAGGTAATGAGGACATAAATGTAAATGATTTACAAAAAATTAATATATATGAACATCTCCTCTTTTAAGTGGTCAGATTTGTAATAATCTCTACTATCTGGAAGATAGCCCAAACCAGAAAGAAAACAAAAGAATTACCATCAAACTTTTAGATTCATTATTATAACAATTATTAAATTATGTCCAAGCACTATTGCCTACAAATGCAGAATATGAGAACAGTTTAGTATATATATTTATTTATTTCAGTACACTATTGATTAAGTGATGAATAAGGCAGTAGGGCTCAGGCTTCAGCTTCATGTGAGCCAATGTGGTTTGATTTTGAGTTTTGCCATCTCAGACTTGTTGATCCTGGCTAAGCTATTTACCCTTTCTGGCCTTAGTGTGTTCACGTACAATTGGGCTTTGTAACCCCCGTATCCTATGTGCTGCTGATAATTAAATGAATCTGTGTAAATAGTCTTATTAACTGACTAAGAAGAATAATCACGAACACCAATTATATTGAACAAATGGTGCTTAGACAATAATTTCTGAGTTTTTTGAGTGGATCTGAATAGGGCCCTTCACAGAATTTGTCAGGATGTCACAACTACACTTGGAAGAATCTTCAGTTACGTTTAAAGATGCCCTATCAGTGAGTTAGGGAAAGCGCTCATTAACTGCACTCTCTATTATGTTCAAATGAATATTCAGCCCTAGGGACATGGATACATCTTTTTTTTATCATGTATTGTCAATTACACAGTGGGCAGTAACAGTCTGAAGACCACCTACGTATTTACATGCCTGAACAAGTACTCACAAATGGAACAGAAGGGTGTCTATTATAAACTTGAGTCATTTCTACACAATTTCTGATGGTGTGATACCCTTCCATTTCCTTTTGATCTAGGTAGCTGCTCTCTTTTTCACCTGCTGTGCTGGAAGCAATTATGGGCATCCAGGTTCCAAAAGCTAGTTCTATCAAATTTATATTTTAACATTTGAAAGTATGGCATTTATGGAATTTAAAAGTCCCACGATTTTTCAGAATTACTGTGACCACAAAGAGCTTGCAATTTCAGAAATGTGGAGAAGACAGAAATACGTTACAGCTAGTGAGGTACGAAGTGTGTAGTGGGATCATCCCTGGAGGAAGCTGGAATGCATGTGAGACAGAGAGCAGCCAGGGAGAGAAGGCTGCGCAAAGGCTGGTACAGGTTTGGTTTCTTTCCTGTCAGCTACATTAACCATCTTGGCGAAGTCAAAGGATCTCTGTGGGCTTCTGACTTTTCAGGTATACAATGTTGGAGATGTGATTTCCTTAGTTATACACATTGAGTTTGAATCCTGGCTTTCACTTAGTCAGTTGCGTGGACAAGGTATTTAAATATGTGAAGCTGAACTGCCTCAAATGTAAAATGAGGATAGCAATAGATTTTCTGCATATAGTTTTGCATGCATTAAATGAAGTAAGGTAGTTCAACACATGTGAAGTGCTGTATGGGTAGTACTGCAATGACAAGTGTACTGTTACCTGGTTGAATTAGACAAAAACCAGCCAGCCAGCCAGCCAGCCAGCCAACCAACCAACCAACCAACCAACCTACCAACCAACCAACCAACCTACCTCAAGGACAGATCGGTATTGTAGGGAAATGTGTTTCCTCACCGCCGATTCCTCATCTCCTCTCACCATCTGTGGAAGGCAGTATGGTGCCCTCATGTCCACCATTTCCATGCCTTAATTCCTACAATCTGTAAATATGTTCTTTCAAGAATAAAGAGACTTTGTAGTTGAAATTAAGAGAAGGAATTTATCCTGGATTATCCCCATGGACCCAGTCTAACGAGACCTTAAAAGCAAAGAACTTTCTCTGGCTGGCAGTAGCACGGTGAACAGCAGAAGGGACAGTTAGAAGGTTTCGAGCATGAGAAAGATTCCAGAAGCTGTTTCTGGCTCTGACAGTGTTCGTAAGTACAGACTATAAGACGCTTTGGCAGCATAGGGAGCTCCAGCAGATAGGTCTCTAGTTCTAAAACCGTAAAAAACAGGAACCTGCCAGTGAGCAGAAGGACCTCGGAAATCAGTAGAAGAAAGGCTGTTCAGCCAACACATTGATTCAGCCTCATCTAACCTATGTCAGTCAAGCCATCTGAACCAGCCCAAACTTGTGACATTTGGAACTGTAAGACAAATTTGTGCAGTTTTTAGTCACTGTGTGTGTTGTAATTTGTTACAGCAGTGATAGGAAGTAAATACACAACTTGTCTCCCTTAACATTTTCTTCTAAACTCTGAAAGCTAGTTGTACTTTCAAGGGCGTCTTGCAGGGATGTCATAACTCACAGTGGAAAACCTTAAAAATTTAGGTAACATAACTGGAGGGAATTTAGCAGAAAGATGTAGACGAAATTAAATTAACAGAATAGGGCAGGATAAAGACTTTCTTGTTTTCCTGTATTGCCAATAGTTTGTGCTCAAGATGTCTTCAGATTTCAGATGATTTGGGTGAAACTGAGTGAATTTAATAACTAAAAGCTATACTTACTACTGTCTACTTTTATATTCTTATTTTAAAGTGAATAAACAAAAAAGTGAAAAGTTGTTAATGGATTTGTTTAAGGTCAAATATACAATGAATTGTGTTTCATAGACCAAGATGATCACCAAATTCTTATAGTGTGTTCTTTCTCTCTGCTGTTCACACCTAGTGGAATCCAGGTGTGTGATAGGACTAGAAAGGCATTAGACACTGTTTTCCTATTCAAGCAGGAGACTTGAAGGCCAGGTTCCTGAAAAAAGGTGTTTTGTATATGAATATGCACAAAGCACTCGCTTTATACACAGAGATTAGTCATTTGGAATCCTGGCATGGTTACACTTTTCTGTGGTTCTGCTCTATAGATGAGCTAACATAGCGACAGGTATCACAGATGAATGAAACATCAGATGAGGAATTGAATTACGTGAGTGCCAGGATAACTTTCTGTCCCAGGTTTGTTCAGGGTAGTGATTTATGCTCACTTAGAAGGATGCCACGCAGAACTTGACCAGTGTTTGAAAACAGTTTCCCAGCCAGTAATGCAAAAAGATCGTTCTGCAAGTTGGCCATGTTTAAGGGATATTGTCCATGAAATCACTGAGCAGACAGCTTGCTGCATCATAGAGCCTCCACTGAGGTTCAGACGGGGAAGATGCTGTGGCTCTAAGAAGCATTTATGAGACATATGGCAGCAATGGGCAGCTCAGGAGTTATTTGTCTCTCTTTGGTGCTGAAAATCTGGCTTTTTTTCATTTGGATATGGCTATAATCCTA
Source organism: Ctenodactylus gundi (assembly GCA_004027205.1). NCBI lineage: Eukaryota > Metazoa > Chordata > Mammalia > Rodentia > Ctenodactylidae > Ctenodactylus > Ctenodactylus gundi. Next base: position 201,070 of record PVKB01003038.1, on the reverse strand, counting down.
CTACATTCCAAAACAATGAGTGAGATTTTTTTTATTCTGTGACTCCATAATTGATGATAAAAAGCTTAGAGTTGAAAAGATTCTAAGTACCTTTTATTTAAATAGAGTCACAAAAAACTTGGGCCTGTCACCTGCTCAGGGCTTAGTAAGCAGAAGTACAAACTTCTCATTGAGCTATCTTTCCACCCTAAGTCGATGGGACCGAGACAGACATGTGTTAATTTTCTCAAGCTGCCATCACAAAGTACCTCAGATTCAGTGGCTTAGGCAACAGAAATGTACTTTCCTATGGTTCTGCAGGTCAAAAATCTGAGATCAGTGCACCATCAGGGCTGATTTCTTCTGAGATTTTTCCTCTTGTGTTGTAGAGGAACATTTCTCTGGGTCTTCACATGAGCTCCCCTCTGTAGTTGCCTGGATTTTAATCTCCTCCTACAAGGACAGAGTCTTTTGGCATCAAAGCTAATCATAATCATAATGAAATATTTTCAACTTAATAACTTCCTTAAAAGATTTTCCCTCTAAATATGGTCACATTTGAACTTCAGTATATGAATGGGAGGGGCACAATTTCGGCCACCATAACTGGGAGGGGGGGATTCCCACTGAATTGCGTAGTCTTCTACAAAGTGTTACATTTCAATTTGAAAAGCAATGCTTTCCTCTCCCCATCATGAAGAACAGGGGTGTGGGTTTTTCCTAAAGCCAAGAGAAAGAGCTTCAGGGTAATTTATAAATGTTGGGATATTTGTTAAAAGGCATGTTTGTGGACCTTGTGGTAAGATGACATCTTATTTCATTACTGGAGGCTTGCCGAGCTGTACAATGCGTGGAGAAGCGTGTGTAAGGTAGCTTTTGGGAGAGTTTGTAATGTCTTCTCTGGAGTTCTGAGGCTGCTTGTGGACATAGAAGGCAGTTCCTTATTGCCTAGATGTCTGAAGGTTGTGATTTTACTAAAACATCTCACAGAAGCAAAATAGATGGGGTGCTGATGGTGTACTGAAAGTCTCGAATGAAAGAGATGATACCCCAGTCCAAGTTTCTGTTGTTTTAGGACAGCTCAGAAGAGAAACACACTACCGATGTGTCTGTGAGTAAAAAGCTACAGTGGTCTAAAGGATAGACCAGGTGTATCTCTATGGCCTGCCCACGTGACATCTAGACTACACAAGGAGATATCTGAGCCACTGAGCATTTGAAGGTACCCATCTCTGTAGAAACTTCTGAAGAGTCATGTTAGTAGTTCTCAATCAGGGAATTTCCTGTCCATCACACAAGCTGCAGGTAAAGTAGTGTGTTAAAGGAGGCATGGAATGCTAGTATTTTGTTTACAAGTAACATGGTAAATATTTAATTATAAATTGTAAGTTATAATTTTGGAGACCCAATGGTAAGCCAACCTAAGAGGAGGTATTACATAAATGTAGGCTGGCTGTGTGTGGTTCACGTATGGTTATCTGCATTGTTAATGGTCTTTAGTTTACCACGTCTAGTTCCACTCTTGTTCAAATACAGCTTTCCCCCAGGATTTAGAGAGAGTGACTTGTAAGGTGGTAAATGGGTATAATCTGACATAAATGAGGTAAGATGGAAGGCAGAAATGGTGTAAGCGTTTGGAGAAAGACATGAAGTATCAATTTCTTAGCTGTTATAATTTTTAAGTGGAAGTTTGTAACACAAATATAGGTACCCTTTACTCGAAATGCTTGAGACTGAATGTGTTTTAGATTTCTATATTCTTGGATTTTTAGAAATCTGCATACACTGAGTGAGATATGTTGAGGATGGGACCAAAGTATAAACATGAAATTAATTTATGTTTCATATGTATCTTAGGTGCGTAGTCTCGTGTTAATTCTATGTAGTATTTTTTAACAATTTTGATGAAGCAAACTTGAACCATTTGAAATTTTCCACTGTGTCATTGCATCTTTGCTTGAAAAGTTTCCGGTTTTAGAACATTTGGATTTCACGAGGTTAGATTAGGGCTGTATAATAACCTGGTAATCAGCATGCTGAAAAGGGGTATAAAAACTCTTTTGTAATTGGAAGAATATTAGCTCAGATCCAGGAGGTCACTTTTGAGTATGTCTCCTATTGACATCATGACGGCCATGTCCTGAAATATTTATTGAAAGAGATTGAAATCATCAATAATTGTTACTTGATGTAGGTTTGTGGAAATATGCTTTCATAGCTCTGAGTACCGTGTGGTTCTTTTCAGAGAGTTATCACAAATAATTAAGGTCAAAGGCACCATCAATGCCCACTTTGCCACAATGCATTAAGAAATACTAATCTTTGCCTGAAAGCTGCTGAATCTGATACACCACTTTGAGTCATTCTAGTTTGCTAGGGATTAGACTTCTGTGAAGGCGACTGCTTAGCGAATGGCCTTTGTGCATAGAATTAGGTGATGGCATTAGACAGAATAATTTTGGCCACCATAGTCTAGAATTATAGATCTATATATAGAAGCCTGGAGGAATCAGGAAACTAAAATAAGTTAGTCACATGCAAAAGGAATTTTTACCTCAAGGGCACCTTGCTTTCTGTGTTTTTCATGACAAAGTGGAGTCTATGTTGGGGGGGAGGGGGCAGGAGGGAAGGACGGAAGTACAATAGAGAAGGTAGAAGTCCCAGGACGAAGGTGTGGAAATGATTTCTGCTTCCTTTAACAAAGCCTGACACACAATGGGTTGCTTTCCATTAGCCAAGCAGCTTAAGCCAGTCCATCCATCACATTCTGTTTTTTATTAATTAATTTTATATTCTATTATCTCTCCAATTTGATGTTTCTTCTCTCTTTTATTCCCTTAGTTGTTTTACGGTAACTTTCGATGTTTGCGTTCATGCAACAAGCAACTCAGGAGGATAGTCTGTGCCTAAGGTGCTATGTCATGTGGTGGTTACAGAAACAGGTAATGTGGATCTAATCCTAAAAGAATATACAGCCTAGTTTTTGAGGATTAAAAGTAAATATTAGTTGCTTCCAGGCATTTTGATTCTTTTAGAGGCAAAATCTATCTTTCGAGTGTGTGGCTGTATCCTTCCCCCCCAGTGTACCCAGAAAAACGAAGCAGTTGACTTCCTGGGCCAGGTGTTTGGAGAACTGACTCTTTTCTTCTCTCTGCCTGCATGGCATGTCCAGGTTTCCTGGGTTACAAACCCCTAGTTCAAAGCAATTGTTAAGGAAACTATTACTTGATATTAGTGTCCTCTCACATTGGGTTTGTTTAGGATATTAATTCACATTTCATACTGTATTTATTATGATCATTATTTACAAAGGGCAGCTAAGCCTTGGCTCTAGGACAAATAGCTGGAAGATTGCAATTCTGAGTTTTACGACATTTCTCATTCTTTTTCTGAAGAGTGGACGAGGGATAATTCCCCTCAGCACTTCCTAGACCTCTCCTGTTAAAAAGCGACATCCATTTCCGATGCTTAAAAAAAAGCTGTTTTATGGTAAGAGACTTCGGTGCCCTATTCTTGGATCTTCCTAGGTATACCCTTGGTTATAAAGCTTCCATGAGCTTGCCAAGTGCATCCCATGGCCCTGTCATACTGGGCCCAAAGTAGGGACTCTATGGCACTTGGCAAAGTGACTGATGATGGCCCAGTTTATCACAGCAACCCTCTTCAGAGCGCAGGCAGAAGGGTACCTCATGTTCAGTTCAGAACTGCAGAATCTTCATGCAGATCTATTCTGATGTGACTCCGATAGCCAAATAATTTTCAAAATGTTTTATGGCCTCAGGCACCTCTGAAATAGCTTCACTTGTCACTTCCATAGCCTCAAATCAGAATTAGGGTGATATCGAGAGGGATGGGAACAGCACATTAGCCTGTCAAGCAGGAAGAGCTGAACTTATGGGGAGTACAGCCCTGCAACCATGGAGAAGCACCCCTTTAGCTGGGTGACACCCCTTTAGCTAGGTTAATGGGGACTTAGAGTTGGAAAGAGGGGAGAAAGGATGAGAATGACATGATTTGGATTTTCACAGCAGTTATAGTTTATATTTGCATGTATGCTTTCTCTTTCATCATGACAAGCATATATATCAATATATAGATTATTGTTTCCACTTTAAGCTTCAGGCAGATTGAAGACCTGCCCTAGTCCCCGCTGGCGTCATTTTTGCCTTCGGAGGAGTTTTCTGTCACCACTGCATCTGAGCACCTAATGCATCACCTAGTATATAGCTGGCAATTAAATGGTCGCTATATAATACACACAAGGGCTGAGCTGGAATTTAAATGTAGGCCACTTTTATGTTGAGGCAAAGTGTTGATTGCCTTCCTGAGGAAGAAAAGGCCAGTTTCAAATTGCAGCATTGCTGCAGACTTTCTTCATTGCTACCACTTTGCACAGGAGCGGTAGGACGCTGGACTGCTTTCCCAGGCAGAGATGACGTGTCGCCCAGCTGGGAATGCGAGTGATGAGATTCAGGGGAAGGGAGACTCGGGGAGCAAGAGTCAGCCAGGGAGAAAGCGACATCCATGTCCAGAGAACTCAGGAGGCCCAGCCAGACTCAGCAGTGTGTAAGGCTGATGTTTAGGTCACTGCTGCCCCTTTTGCATGTGGAAGACTCAGAGGTACAGGGAATTACTTCCCATGAAGGCACCTTGAATTGAGGTCCGTCTACCCGAGAGCCTCTGGTCTTGTTCACTCCACCATTCTGACTCTGGGAAAGTGTCTTCACCGTAGTGACATGGAGATCAGCCGAGGGAAGGCCAACTCAGTCCATTACCTGTGAAGGTGACTGATTTGTAATACCATGTGATTAATGCATGCCAAGTGAGAGGAAGGCTTGCAGTAAGGACGTCTGGCTGAACAGGGAGAAAGAGAGTAAAAGGGAGGAGGGGACCCCAGCAGAAACTCAGCAATGACAGTATAGCTCAAGAGCCAAGGGTCTTGGCATGAGTCGTTGTGACAATTTAGTAGACTAGAGAGTAGACAAGAGCCAGATCAACAAGGGTCTGTGTCCCTTACTGGGGTTTGGACGGAACCACAGAGCTTAAGAATAGCAACTGGAGAATTCTCTGCAGGAAGTTAGGTTGGATAAATACACGTTTTTAGAAAGCTCGCTCTGCATAATATCTTAAGAATCTTTATGAGTTTTGAGGGTGCTCTGACTTTCTGTCTTTCACAGGCCCAAGATACCTCAAGGAAATAGCTCTAGAATTTATGATGCTTAGAGAGACATCTAAACACTTATTACGTAGCTGTAAATGAAAGGGGACAAACATATAATTAATGTGGATGATGCTACATACATTAGGGGATTCTTTTAATTCTGAAGGGCAGGGTCTGCAATTCATTTTTAACCTTGCTGGCTTTAAAAATTTGGTATGTTATTAAGCGCTTCAAAAGGCCATAGGGTATCCTTGTCTACAATAGGGAAGAAGACTGCTTTCTGATCCATGTAAATATCCCTTATTGATTTAAAAATGCAGTCTGACAAAGTATAAAGTGGATATTTAAAATGTGCATAGTGCATGAAATTACCTCACATTACTGGTAAGTGCATGCCTTGTGGCAATTATGTCACTTATGCTCACACTAATTAAGTGTTGATGTGTGAGCAGTAAGTTGCAATGATGTCGTTAACTAATGTACATAAATATTCCCTTTAAACTGTAATTGCACTTTGCCACAACGTAAAAAAGGCGAGCACAATTTAGGAATTATGGAGGACTGCTCTTTGAGAAAATGTTAACGAACTCTGCAGAGGGAGAGTCTAGTTCCAGGGGTGCTGTTCTATTCTAAGAGGGGGGAGGGCATGGAAAAGGTCGTAAAAGCCTAATGTACAGATCTGTTGAGAATATTTACATATTCTTTTCTTCAAGATCTTGTCGGTGTCCAGACATATGGTATCCATTGCATAGTTTTCTCAGCTGAAGGAGCCGACAAACTTAATGCACATGATATCCCCAGCAGAGGGACACTGTGCTACCTTTCTGTCACAAGGATTAGCAGATCTCCGAGAGATTTGTGGTAGTGTATCTGTTTGCTGAAGTCAAGATTTATGACTCTCAACATTAATGTGATTTTATTTTTAACTTTCAAACTCCAAACCTTGTTTGCTCCTCCAGACATGAAGGCCAGGGTATCAGGGGAGGGGAGGAGAGGGGAGATGAAGTGTCACTCTGAATTGCATCTGCAACCAGAGCTAATACAAACAAGGATGCTCCTGTGGTTTGAAGTCAGAGGCTCAAGTTCCCTGACTGGGTCTAGAACTCGCAGTCTTCTCATTTCATGGTCGATAATGACCCCCCTCTGAAAAGAGTAAAGTAATTTTCTAAAATTATTCCTCCCTCTTCCAAGAACAAAAGAAAGACTAATGCTTCTTACAGAGCTTAAAATGAAGTTTGTTGACTCATACTAAGAAGGAAACGGGCAATGGGGGAAAGTAGGCCCAGTTATAATTATTGACGGCATTTGGGCGAACAGTCCTTAGAAGACAAATCTCAATCACTAAGGTTGGAGAAAGGCCTGGAACTATTTTCACCTTACTTGGGCTTCTGAATTTACTTTGCCAGTTGAAGTTTTAACACGAGGTGACTAAAAAAAATGAGAAGCAATTTCTGTGCGGTTTGGGTATTTGAAGTATCTTTATTCCAAGAATTTTAAGTGACATGTAATCGATGCTTAGTATACTATTACTAATGTCTGAAAAGATTACTTTTAAGTAAACTATCTCTATTAGGATATATTTTTGATGCCTTCTTGACCTTGCTGGGTCCTTGTGGGGGGAACAACTACATATACTCATGTAGCTTAAAATACTAAAACTTTACTTTTTGCTCATGCCTCATTTTCTCATTGATGATTCAAAGACACAGGTCACCACCATCCCCAGGGATTCAGTCTGACAGAACAGCCAGTCACCATATTAGAGGTCAAAATAAATGGGCTGGCAGTTGTAGTTCAATGGAGAATTTTTAAAATGTGCAAGGCTCTGGGTTTGATCCCTAGCACCTGGAAATAAAAGTGTTGAGGTAAAGAAAAGCCCTGGAGGGCCTTGGAGGAATAATGAGATGCTCTATCACATCTGTGATAAGGAAGCAACAGGTAGAGTTGACTCTTAACGTCTGTGGGTTCAGTCACGTACAGGTGGAAAATTTAAATGACTGTTCAAGCATATCCTTGTCATTATTCCCTAAACAATTCAGAGTAACAGTTATCTGTGTAACATTTTAGGTTATGTTTTGCTAGCAATCTAGACAGGATTCTTCAGACAAAATCCATTCATTGCTAGTAAGCTGTGGTTTAGAGTCAGAGGGTACAAGTTCTGTGACTGGGTCCCATGCCTACAGTCTTCTCATTTTGTGGCCATGGACTTCAGTTCCAGCTCCCCATCTACTGCATTCACTGTTAGTGAAATGTAAGATCCAAAACACTCAGGGAAATTTTTAGAGTTTCTTTTTTTTCATGCGTTTGAAGTCCTGCATTAAGTTAAAAAAACTAAATATGGCCATGTTGGATCAATAGCTTGGATGGAATCACACAGAAGAATATATTTAAAAATAACAGCAGAAAAAAATCTCTTCAAGAGATTTAAATGTCTTTAAAACAAGAGTCAAAACTTCAAAAGTCTTCATTGGAAAATAACGATGTGCTCCTAGAAATCTATACAAAGTACTGCTTGAAGTCCTGCGCTAAATGTTATGTCACTTAAAGCAGGTATGCCTTTTGAATGTCTTTCCTATTACTGTTGGGCAATGAGGCAAATAAACAGTTCAGTTTTTATTACTTATGTCTTACATATTGTTATGATTTGAATGTTTGTTCCTTCCAAAACTCATGTTAAATTTTAATTGTCCCTATAATAATGTTAGGAAGTAGGACCTTAGAGAGATATTTGGGTCAAGGGAGCTTTGTCCTGGTTAATGAATGGATTCCCTCACCTTGGAAATGGGGTGGTTCTTGCTTGTGGTCTCTCCAGGCCTCTCTTTGCCCTTCTGCCATGTGATGCTTTCCATTGTGTTGTGATCCAATAACAGGTGCATCCCAGATGCTGGCTCCTTGATGTTGGATTTACCAACTTCTAGAATGGTGAGTCAATACATTTTATTTATTAAAAGTCATTCATTCTGTGGTGTTTTGATATAGCAATGTAAAATAGACAGATAGATGCATATAGTGCTTGTTTATTTAAAGCTCTCTAAGTAGTTCTTTTAATTTTAAATAAATTATTTATAGCCTGATTGAATGGGAAAGAAGAAAGCAGATAAGCTAAAATAGAAAACATAACACTTATAGAAAAGTTAAAGAGAGGTAGGGTAGAAAATGAGAAATGGCCTAAAGACATTGAGAAGATAGACTATTCCATATTCCTGAAAGCACTACAGTCATTATAGCTTGAGTAGATTTTCAGACTTTTTCAATGTGGAATATTACAATTTGTTAAAAACATCTATAACTCATAAGACATGAGACTCAAGTTTGAAAGACAAAAACTAAATTTATGCCTTGGTGGCCATATTTATTTAAGTACATACAGCTTCTTGAAAAAAAAACAAAAGTCTGGATTTATGTCGAATTTTATATAAATGTAAAGTTTGCTATGTTCATTGAAATGAAGCATTATGATTGGCTGGATATGAATCAAAGCCAGTAATTGAGTGGAATTGATGGTAGGTCTACAGGAGGGGTTGCCAACTGAGTGACTCAGCATGAGGATAAGATATCTCAGCCACTAGTAGAAAGTTGATTCTCATGTTTTCTTGAAAGAGTTTATATCTTTCCTTCTACAAAGCCTGCACTCTTTCCCCTATCTGTACTACTCACTGGAGAATTCTATTATATAAAAAGTCTAAAACTAACCCTTTTCATAGTTTACTTTATAAATGAGAATCAGATGAAAAGATTTTGAACCTTTAATATAGGACAGAGACTTTTCTTTGAAGTGGCTCTGTATCTGGGTCTGGTGGGAGACTCAGAATTGAAGAAAGTTGAGAGTAGGAACAAAAGCTAAGAACTAGGATAGCAGTCTGTGTGACATAATGGGGCTTGCCAAAGAGAGAAGGCTCAGTTAAACTTACAGCCTCATAATCCCTTCCTTAAATGAAGTCCTAAGAAGCTATGATCTTTATGGTCACGAACCTGGCAAGCGAGTTCTAAACAGAGAAAGGGCAGAGGGTTGTTTCATAGTCCTTCTCTTGAGGTACAAACAACAACTTGGTGTGCATTGTGGGGATGAATTTCCTCCTCCTCCACCCATCTCCTCTCCCTGGCTTTCCTAGGCCTTGCTATGTGCTGATTTCTGGTTGGCCAACTGGGACCGTGGAATTAGTTTGAGTTGACAAAAGACTAAACTTTTTAAAAACAAAATAACTGTGCCAGAGATTTGGAGAAAATGTCTGGAAGGTATCTAATCTTTAGACCACTGCACAGAAAAGCCTTCTATCTCCTCTATCTCCAGAAGAATGAATACTCCAGTTCAGAAGAAAGAATTCAATGCTAACATCCCATGCATCTCTCCTGAGAAATAAAAAAAAGGTGTCATCTAAGAGAAGAAAATCTACACACATCTAAGGATCATGCTGGAGAGGGAGATGAGTAAGGGAATGAGGATGGTTTCAGGGATCGACCAGGGTGTAAGCAATGGAAGGAATTCATGGCTCACATAATAACTTGGATGACCAGATGAAATAGTGCTGTTAGGAATGAAGTTCTATTTTTTTTCCTATGGTTGTTTGAGTATTCAGCTTTACCACCTGACACAGAAGATCTAGATTTAGCCTTATCCCATTTTATGGTGGGGACATATTATCTACTAGTAACGTCAGGCCACAAATTTCCTTTTTCAGAGTGCAAGACATAGCATGTCTTCCCACGTGTATTTAAGTGTAGGCCATTATTATGACTGAAGCATCTTAGATTATTTTCCTACATTGGCAGCAATACCTGGGGCCAGAGGATGTTTAGAGCTGGTTAGATTGAATATTTCCTGGGCCAGTCACATGGTCAGGGGGATGCTACAGCCTTGCTTGGCTTAGATTAATCTGACCTCACTGGAGTCATTCCAGCCTAATATGTCCAGTTGTTTTTCAGTAACAAAAAGGAGAAATTAAGAAATGAAGGCATATTGTTCAGTGAATAATCGCAGCCCCCATTTTCTAAGCCAAGATCTGCTTTGTAGACTGAAGACCCTAGGTCTCTCGACGGGCCTAACTCTATCCTTCCTTAAGGCTCAGAACCTACAAGACTTAAATCCAAGAAACTGCTTACATTTGCATCTGGTCTACCTTGCAAGATTCCTGTGCAATAGTGTGGACTAATAATCCTAGCATGGACCTGGGGGCTGGAATTGTGGGTGGGTTATAGATGATAAAAGGGGCTTATATTATGGTATTCCACAATTATGTTGAAGAATTGGAATGTTTGTCTTAGAATTTATCTTTTGTCATAGAAATTTTTGTAACGAGACTTATAGTTTGGAAAGACTGCTTGAATGGTGAATGACTTAAACATACAAAAATCAAAGAGAAGTTTGGACTATTTAGGGCAAACTCAAAATATTTGCAGTGGTGATGGAGGTGAAAGTCTTTTGTGAAAATATTTGTAAAATATCTGTGGGCTTCACGAATGAGTCAGCAGTGGTGAGAACAAGATATGTAGAGAGAGAACAGAGGATGTGTGAGAAAGGCATGCCCATGATGGTGATGGAATCCATGTCAGAGAAGAAAGTAGGAATTACAAGATAGCCCAGCTCTAGAGAAACATGATGGCTACTTTTTACATTTTTGTTTTATATTATGGTGAAAGGAAACAGTGATGGTTTATAGATAATTTAGAATTGTCTGAACTTCTACCTCTGTTCATCTACTGAATTTCTAGCCACAAATGAATAATAGAATATCTTTTGTTTATTCTTTCCCCAGGCTTCTGGAAAATACTCTTATGTGGTTCATGTTATTCAAGGCTCTAGTAATTGGAGAAGTTTAATGTCTGAAAAATAGAAGGACAGTGTTGAAAGCACAGGTCTTTCATTATTGAAATATGTTAATATTCCTAACTAGTAAAATTTTCTGAGTCTTGAGGGTGAGTTCTCTTTAGACTTGAACATTTAAAGGTTAATGATTGTACAGAGACTTTCATTTGTTCCTTAATAGTTTTGAATGTGGTATAGTAGGTATAATTGGAACATAAAATTTTAGATCAAATCAAGTCAGCTTGGATTTAGAAATCTTTTGATAAGGAAAGAATGTAAATTTCTTTCAGATTGCCAACACAGGGCAAAATGTGCTGATAATTAAGCGAATCTGTGGTACTTTCTGTTAGAATACAATACTGATTTAACTTTTATTAGCTTTGATGTATGATGTAGCCATCAAAGTTGATAGCTACTTTTTTAATGGACAGTTGGAATCTTGTCTGTTTGGACAAAGACTCTCTTTGCATTATAACACATGACAGAAAAACTTTGTTCATAAGAGTCATCCAGAAAAGTGAGGCATATGTGACTGACAGCCATGGCTGGTTTTACATTATTGTGTGAGAGGCAAACTAAGGTTTGTATATGAGCTAGGTGTGTTGTATATATTTGGTGTATTTCCTGTACAGTAGAATTCCAGAGTAGTAACAAAAAAAAACCCCCAGTATAATGCAACTGCTTTCTTTACATAGATACGTTTTGAGTACGTTCCTCTGACCAGTGCTTTGTTTTCTGCCTCAGATTTCTTGGGCCTGTGAAGTTGCAAATAAACCTTGAGTGGTTGTGGCTGGGATAGACCTCTAAACTTAAGTTCCTTGATGGTGATGCAATGATACCTTTGCTACCATCCCACAGATTTCTTAGGAAGATTAAATGTTAACATGTGATAGAATGTGTAGATCCCAAATGGCACTTGAACTAAGCAAAGGAAGGAAGAAGAAACGTTGTTACAGCTTCCTCCTGGGAAAGCTTGGGCCTTGCCTGAATTTCCAAACATAGGTTTGCTCTGCTTTCACTTGGCTTCTGTCTGCAGTGCCCATGAGCAGCTCCCCAGCCTCTGCTGTGTGCTTCCACCATTGCTGGCGACCACGAATAGACTGGGAGACCTTCTGAAACTGTGAGCTAAGTATATCTTTCCTCCCTTCAGTTGTGGATGTTGGTTGTTTCCCACCAACAAGTAAATAGGTAAGACAAATATGTAATAGGTCTGAACTCTGCAGGTGCGCTTCCAAATTTTCTTTTTTGTTAACATCTCGTAAGTCATGGTTCCTCTGTACTTTAGCACCACCTAAAATTGTAGCTTTTAAAAAAATATGTTGGTTCTGGTTTATTTTTAAATGTTTCTATTATTCCTCACTCCTTTTCAAAATTTTCAGCCTTTCCCCTTTCCATTATATGGACTTTGAGTTCTGGGAAGCATTTTGTTTTCCTTCTTGACTTTGTAACTCTACCTTTTGGTGTTCCAGACAACTTCAGATTTGCACCTTTATCACTCCTTTTGCAGAATGTTGACATTGCTTTTGGTTTTCTGTGGCTCTCTGTTGCTTCTCTTCCATCTCTCAAGGATTATATATCATATTTAGGCCATTGTTGAATAACCCATTTCCCAATAAAATCCAGTTTCTGGAGATAGTTGGGGGCTAGTAGATTTAAATGGAATAAAGAAAGGCAATGACAACAGACAAACCACAGCCAAAGATTCCTAATGAAGGCTCTTGAATTTTCTGAGAAAAACGATATTTAGAAATCCATTCATTCCTTTTGCTGAAAATACAAAGGAAAGCAAAAAATTGTAAATAGGCATTAATACTCCCCAGTTATTTTCTCTATTGAGTTCTCCACCAAGGACACCACTGTAACCCTGAATGGGTGCAAGGCATCTGAAGTTATTACTATGTCTTGGATCTTACTTGGTTTACAGGAAAGACTTTCTTTGAAGTGCGTGCTCATGTGTAGCCTACAAGTGTGATCACTTGTTTAATGCAACTGTGAAACTTATATGTTGGCTTTTTAAAAATGAAGGCATGAGGCAGTTTTCAAAAAATATGCAAGAATAATTGTATATGTGCAAATTGTGCTGCACATCACAGGTGATGTTGATAGTAATAGAGTCCCTCTTTCCTTAGAGCCTCTCAAAGGAAATCATACTTGTTAAAAAGTGGAAGGAATTTTTTTGAGGTTGTCGTCTAAACCCCAATTTTATAGATAAGAATCTAATGTCTGAAGGATAAGTGAGCTTGGGAAATGCATTTAATTTTCTCAAACTTTACTTCTCCGTTTAAAAAGGTTAAATATCACATGGTTTCTCTGCTGTGAGAAACTGAGAATACAGGCAATTTATGGAAGAAAATGGGTGAGATAAAGAGAGTTGGAGGGAGGAGAGAGGGAACAGGAAGATAAAGGGGGAGGGATAGAGTGCATATATATATATATATATATATATATATATATATATATATATATATATATTCGTAAAATGGTAAAAAAAATAAAAACAGAATTTTTAATGTATAACTCATAGGGTCATCAAAGATTTTAATGCCATAATATATGTTGATTACTTAGGTAAGTGCTAAGTAAGCTCCCAATAAATGTACCTTTTGTTACTGAAGCAGTACACCTTATACTGACATTGCCGGTAACAATAGATTGCTTGTATGGTGGTGGCGCCATAAGATTATATTACCTAGTGACACTGTAGACTTCTTATTTTGTAAAAATTCATCCTATGGTGTTTGCGAAATGATGAAAATTGCTTAATGACGCAGTCCTGGGAATGTATCCCCATCATTATCCTCCACAAATGATGAATTATTATTATATAGAATTATATAAATAAAAAGTGGCAAAACAGGGATATAAATCTAGTTCTTTCAAGCTCATTATTTTGTGTTGCTCTCTATGATAAAATGAATTATTTTACAGTATGGGCAAGATTTCTGTTTTATTAAAACCACATTTAAAAGAATCTGGTAGGTGTTAAGTGTTGGATTGCCATTTGTTTTCACCAAATCAAAACAAACAATATAATATTCAAACAAAACAAATAGCACCAAAAATTCCAAAGATTATTTTTTTGGGGTATGCTCTGCTTAGATGCAGCATTAAATTAAAAGTTAAATATATATATTTTAAAGTTAAGACTTTTTAATATAGACACAGATTAAATGTCATCCATTTGTTCTGTGAAGCATCCCAAATGCTACAGGATATGCTCCAGATTGTAATTTCTATGAGATCTCGCATACCTCAACACCTTTCAGTTTATCTTCTAGCTCTTTCAGTGGTGGTCATTCTGGACCCTCTCCTGCTGCAGGGCAGGGCCAAGCTCTGCTGTCCCACCTCATTTGCATAATTTCCATCCAGAACTGGGTAGGAGCCAGTGCTGCTGGGATGCTGGTGAATTGGATGTTCACCAACCCTCTGTTCTTGGAAAGCCTGCTTTTTTGTCACTTTGTGTTAAATATGGATAGGAAAGTATCTCCTGATCTAACCTTCTAAGTTTATCCAGTTCCAAGTGCATGTGTTTCTTTCTAAAGAGGCTTGAGAAGGGAAAAATATTTAATAGACTTCAACAGAACTAACATATACTCATGAGCCTCAGAAATGCATCTCCTTGTCCTTTAACACATTATTTTAAAGCAAGATTTCTGTGTGCATGTGTGTGAATTTGGAGGCATTAGGTAGTCTTACCATTCTTTGAGAGTTACTCTTCGTTTTTTATTTTATTTATTTTTTATTTTTTGTATATACATGAATTCCAAGTTCTATAACACACTAGACACCTGGGGTTTGGGGAATCAGTGAGCATATATACCCATCCCTTTTTCAAAGGCTCACCCCTTTCCTAGCTGATCATTGCCCCTCTTTCTAACCCATCACACATGTTGGGGCATTTTCATGCCATTGTTTTTGTGCATTTCATAAGAGGGACAGCCATCTTTAAACAGTCTTTTGTTTTTAAATATAATCTTTATTCCTACATGAAATTGTTATATCTACTTCTTTGTCTTCAGTTCTTTATTAATGTATATATCTAAGCTGTATTCACTCATTGACTTTCACATTGAAAGCAATAGCATTTGTATGTCAGAGTTTTCCAGAGAAGTAGAACTAACAGGGTATATGTGTGCATGCATTTGCATATGTGTGATGCACGTGTGTGTGTAGTTGGAGCATTATTATAAAGAATTGATCTGTACAATTATGAAAATAGTGAAGACAAGGTTGATGAGTTAAATGCTATAATCAGGGATAACTCCAAAACAAACAGTGAGCAAGGTAGCTGAATACAATGGCTGCTAGTTGATTCAAAGAGAACCAACTTTAGAATTATGGATGTGAGAGAGCAGAAGACAGCAAAAATGGTATAAAAATTTATTCACTGATATCATGGCAGAAATTTCCCCAAATTCAGGAAAGAAAACTTAATGTTTAAGTGCACAAAGTATATAAAACTCTCAATAACCTTGACCCAGAGAAGAATCTCAGCACAACACATCGTGATCAAAACCTCAGCAATTCAACACAAAGAATATGAAAAGCAGTAAGAGAAAACAGACATTGTTCTACCATAGCAAGCCCTCCCAAATAACTGCAGCTTTTTCAATGCAAACTTTAAAGGCCAGGAGAGCCTGGAATTAAATCCTTCAAGCCTCAAAAGAAAGCGGGAATCAACACAGGCTGTTTCATCCAGCAAACTTATCCTTGAAAAATCAAGAAGTAAAACTTTTTCATGACAAAGAATTGTAAAAGAGAATTATGACTATTAAATCAGAATGGAAGAAAATACTTGAAGTAATCAATCTTAGAGAGAGAGAGAGGGAAGAGCAATACCAAAGAACTCAAAGGAAAGGATGCATTGAAAGAGAAAGTATAACAAAAGAATAAAAATCCAAAAACCAACACTGGAAAAAAGGCAATGAACAGGATTTAATAAAAATATTGAAATAGTCATTCTCAATGACAATGGTTTTAACTCACCAATCAAAAGACATAGAATGGCAGATTGGATCAGAAAGCAAATCCCAACCACTAGTTGTCTATAAGAGAGACATTTCACCTACAAAGAAGCACACAGACTGAAGGTAAAAGAGTGGAAAGTAATACTAAATGATACTGAACTCCAGAAACAATCCAAAGTAGCTATACTATTCTCAGACACAATGGATTTCAAACCAAAACAGATCAGAATGGAGAGAGATGGAGATTATACACTAGTAAAAGGACCAGTCCAACAGGAAGAGGTATATGCGTTACACATATGCACCCAATGTAGGTGCACCCAGTTACATAAAACCGAAACTACTGAGCATGAAACATAAATTAGAACCTAATTCGATAATACTAGGGGACCTTAGTACACCACTTTCATAGAGACAGGTCAAACAGACCAAAAAGATGAACAAGGAAACATCAGAGCTAAATCATACAATGGAACAAGTCAACTTAACAGATGTCCTACCAGATGTTTTATCCACTGTCAGCAAATACATCTTTTTGTCAGAAGCAAATAGGACTTTTTTTTTTTTTCAAAATGGACCTATCCTTGGCCATAAGATGTGCTTAAATAAATATAAAAGAACTGAAATAATTTCCTTCATACTTCCAGATCATAGTTGAACTAAACTAGAAATAAACAGCAGAAGAAATTATATAAGCTATACAAATACTTGGAGGTTAAGTAATACCTTAGTGAACAAATAATGAGTCACAGAAGAAACTAGAGAAGATATCAAAAACTTCCTAAAGTCAAGTGAAAGTGGAAGCATATCATACTAGAATCTATAGGGCACAATGAAAGGAGCACAAAAGAGGGAAATTTATATGCCTATGTATGCACATATTAAAAATTAGCAATCTCAAATAATGATGCAGCTCAAATTTTTACAGAAACAAGAACAAACCAAATTCAAAAGCAGTTAGAAAAAATTCTAAAAATCAGAGCAGAGATGAAATTGAAACTAAAAAGCCAAAACAGTAGATCAATAAATCAAAGAGTTGGTTCTTTGAAAGGATAAACAAGATTGATAAACCTCTAGCCAAACTCACCAGAAGGAGGAAAGAAAAAAAAAATCCAGGTTAATGCAATTAGAAATGAAAAAGGTGAAATTACAACAGACACTGATGAAATCTAGAGGGTTATAAGAAATTATTTCGAAAACTTATATTTCTATAAATGCAAAAATTCAGAAATGGATAAATTCCTCGAGGCAGTAATAAAGGGTCTATGAATAAAGAAAAGCATAGAATTTTATCAGAAGTTCAGGGAGGAGGTAGTACCGATGCTTCTCAGACTTATTTTATGAAGTTGAAAGAGATGAAACATTGCAAACTCCTTTTGGGAAGCTAGTATCACCTCAATCCCCAAACCCAAGAAAGAAAAATACAGGCCAATCCAGATGCAAAGATACTTAATAAGATCTTTGGAAAAAGAATGCAACAAATCATTAACCAAGTTAGCTTTGTCCTGAGGATACAAGGATGATTCAACATAGGTAAGTTAATTCATGTAATATACAACATAAATGCAAGAACAGAAGTCACATGATCATCTCAATGGATGCTGAAAAAAGCCTTTGGCAAAATGCAACACCTTTTAATGATTAAAAACTCTTGAAGGACCTTACCTCAAGCTGATAAAAGCATTTATCACAATCCTACTGCCAATCCTACTGCCAACATCACCCAAAATGGGGAAAAATTGAAAGCATTTTCTCTAATATTAGCAATAAGACAAGGAAGGGTATGCATTCTCACCACCTTTGTCCAACAGAGTGCTTAAAAGCAACAAGGCAAGAGAATAAGTAAAGGGAATATGAATAGGAATGAAAGAAGTGAAACAATGCATATTCTCAGATGATGTGATTCTTTACATAGAGGATCCAAAAACTACACCAGAAGACTCCAAATTATAATAAATGACTTCAGCCAAGTAGCAGAATATAAAATCAATATACAAAAACCAATAGCATTTCTCTCTATATCAACAATGAAAACACAAGAGAGATTGGAAAAACCATTCCATTCATAGTCTCCTCAAAAAAATTAAATATCTAGGAAAAAAACTTCACTAAGAAAATGAAGACATCTCTACTGGAAACTGTGGTATTGTGAATAAACAAAAAGAAATCATTAGAAAATGGAAAGGTATCCCCCATTTCTGGATAGGCAGAACGAATATTGTCAAAATGGCCATACTACCAAAACTGATATACAGGTTCAATGAAATATTAATCAAATCACCATCAGTATTTTTCAGAGAATTAGAAAAAATGATCCTAAAATTTATATGGAACCGGAAGAGACTCAGATTAGCCATAACAATTCTGAGCAACCAAAATAAAACCGGGAGGCATCATAATACTGGGCATCACATTATGTTGCAAAACAACAGTGATAAAAACCACATGGTATTGGCACAAAAACAGACAGGTGGATGAGTGGAGTAGAATTGAGAATGCAGAGTTAATTTTGAGCACCTTTAGATATCTGATCTGAGAAAAAGGTGCCAAAAACAGGTGGGAGAAAAGATTTTTTTAAAAAAACAAATGATGCTGGGGAAACTAGTTATCCACATATATAAGAATAAGACTAGACTCATATCTGTCACCATGTACTAAAATCAAATCAAAATGGATCAAAAACATAGTATGGAAACATTGAACCTGTTGGAAGAAAAACTAGGCAAAAATCCTCAAAGACATAGGCATAGGCAAGGACTCTTTTTAAATAAAACACTCAGTGAACATGAGATAGCATCAAGAATCAATAAAACTGGAATTATATAAAATTTTAAAAGCTTCTGCACAGCAAAGGGAACAACAGTGAAGAGAGTACTGTTGAAATAGGAAAAAAGTTTTGCTAACCACTCCTCAGAGAATTATTATTGAGAATATACAAGGAACTGAAAAAAACTTAGACTCTCCAACATTAAAGATTTGTTCACAAAACAGGCAACTTGAATTGATATTTCTCAGAAGAAAAAGTCCAAATAGACAAAAAATAAAAGAACATATGTTCAGCAGCTTTAGTCATTGGAGAAATGCAGATCAAAACAGCACAGAGGTTCCTTCTAACTCCAGTAAGAATGGCTGGTGTTATGAACTCAAAAAACAACAAATGCTGGTGAGGTTGTGAGGAAAAATGAGTACTCCTGCATTGCTGGTGGGACTATAAACTGGTACAGCCATTATGGAAAGTAGTATGGAAATTCCTCAAAAAACTGAAAATAGATATTCCATTTGACGCATCTGTACTTCTATTTTTTTCAAGAGTTAAAGTCATTATACAAGACTGATAGATACGTACCCAAGTTTATAATAGCACGACTCGTAACAGCTAAATCTTGGAAGCAACCAGTATGTCCATCAATAGATAAATAAAGAAGATGTGGTGTATTGACCCAAAGCATTACTACTCTACCATAAAAATAGATGAATTTGAATCATTTTTGGGACAGTGGAGGCACCTTGAGGCCATTATGCTTGGTGAAACTGATCAGACACAGAAGGCTTAATATTGCATGATTTCTCTAATATAAGAAAACCGGTAAAATAAAAGAGAGTTGGAGGAAAGTAAGAAGATAGACTTTGTAAAGAAGAAAAAAAAATGTGTGTGTGTGGGGGGGGGGGTGTGGAAAGAGAAAAAGAAACAAAATAGATCAAAATGTGATCAAGAGAATTAAAAATGATCAAGATGTGATCACTTCTTAAGCCGATAGTTATTATGTCTCACAAATATATCTAATAAAAGAAAAAAAATTCTCCTTTGTCAAAAAAACCTTAGAAAAATTATGGAGGTAGACCAGTCCCAAGATCTGTAGTTGCCAAATCGGGAGTGCAGGAACACCAATGATATGCCTCTAGTCTGCATTCAAAGGACAAAAATCAAGACCTGAGCAGTTAGTTCTGGTCTGAGTGCTTGAGACAATGGGTGAACTGATGTTCCATTCAGGTCTCACCTCAAGGCATTCAGGAGGAGGATGGTCCAAAATGCTTTTGCAGACACACCCAGAGTAATGTTTAATGAAATGTCTAGGTGTTAGTGTGGCTTTATCATAACCATACTATTGCACTGTAAAAGGCAGTAGTATTCTCTCTCTCTCTCTCTCTCTCTCTCTCTCTCTTTTTTGATGTTTTTTCTTTTTCAAAGTTGGTGATCGAACCCAGAGCCTCATCTATGCTGGGCAAGCAGTCTACCACTGAGTGATATCCCCAGCCCAGCTCTTGTCTTTAATCACTCTGATGCAGTGAGAAACCGGGCTTGTAACTTTTATTATTCATCGATGTATACATCTGTTCGTGAAACTAGCCTCAATTGAGTTTCTAGGCTTGTGGGAGTTTTGTTTTGCCGACATAATCCCAAAACATGGCACTTACATTAGAATCTCCACATACAACGGGTCAATCACAGTAAGACTAAGTCCTTCAAATTAAATGGTTTTGATAGGGAAACATATTACTTGCTGTTTACAAAAGGGATTTGACATCAGATCTGAATTTCATTCTAGGCTGCAGCATGTAACATTAGTAGCTTCCATGTCCCTCTCTTCATAAATTGGAAAAATACTTATATTTTATGGTGTCTGATGATGAAATGGCAAAACTGAGAACTTCTTAGTATTAAAATCATTTTTAGCATAAATATTTATTGTATGATGTGGCATATAAAATCCTTTTTTCAGATACAAATTTGTCAATGCTTATATTCAACACGGCAAAATAATGAGTTTAATGATCTAATTTGTTCAGGTAATTTATTTTTATTGCAATTGCTACCAAAATTCCAGTTTCACAAATTGCTTGTCTTAAACATTAGTTTTAGTTGACATATAAAGTTGTATTTATATCTTGTACACAACTATCTTAGTTACTTACTCAGTGCTGTGATGGAATTCCTGACATCCACAACTTGAAGAAAAGATATATTTTAGCTCACAGTGTCAGAAGGTCTCACACAGTCTATTCATGGGCAGCCAGGTATGGTGGATGCAAATGGCAGAGACTGGAGAGCTGCTCCTGGCATTGCAGATGGAAAGCCAAGTGCTGGAAGTAGGGTGGAGCTATCCTTCCAGGTACTGTTCCAGTAATCTGTCCCTTCTGGGCCAAACTCCGGTGTTCTACCTCTCAACCACGTCCCACCTCTGAACATCCATATCTATTAGGCTTTTGGGGGACATTACAGATCTGAACTATGACAATGAGATCATGATTTGGGGTGTGTGTGCATTATAGAATGGTAAAATCCAACTAATTAATGAACATATTAGCCCACATGGTTATCATTTTTGTGCTAAAAATACTTAACATCTTCTAGCATTTTTCAAGAATGCAATACATAGTACTTCCCCTTGTCCACAGTTTTACTTCTATAGCCTTAGTTGCCAATTATCAATTGCAGTCCAGTATTTTTTCCCATTTTATTGATATGTATAAGTGCAAAATTTAAAGTTTATATTGAATTTGAGCATTTTTTTGCACATACATATCTAGTCAAGGTAACAAAACCTTCCCCACTCTCCTTTCGATCCACCCCCCCCAACCCCCCAACCCTCCCCCCAGTTCCCTTTATTTTTCACTTTAAGTTCCATGAGATAATTGTGGTCTGGGTTTCTCACATCAGAGAAACCATTCGATATTTCACCTTCTGCCTCTAACTCACTTCACTAAGCAGGACAGTCTCAAGTTGCCTCCATTTTCTTGCAAAAGCCTCCAAGCTGTTGGGCAGTCCAATATTTTTACATGGAAAATTCCAGAAACAGTTCATTAGTTTTAAGTACCTTATTGCAGTATGTTTTTAATTGTTTTATTGTTATTTGCTGTTATTTTTCTTTGCTTGATTATAAATTCAACTTTATTATAGGTATGCGTGTACAAGAAAAAACTGTATTTTTTCTTCTTTCCTTCTCTCCCTTGCTCTTTCTCCCTTTCCCTCTCTGAATTCAGGAGTATGTTTAAGAGGACATGTTACATTTTTATCTATAACTTGCCAGCTTTGTCATAATTGTGAAGGTTTTTGGTTATTTTCATCGCCATATTATTGGAGACTGACATTATTTTTTTGCCTTGATGCTGTCCACCTACTGCTGTCATCCAGCCTTCCTCCCTCCCATGTGGCACTTCAGTGTTATTGAGCTCTGGAAGGCATGAAGAGCTGGTAAATAAACTCTGCATGATGAATTAGTGCATGGTAACTCTGGCAAGAGAACGCACTCACAGTGGGCTTTCTTGGTTTGAAACCCAATGGCAAATTTCCCAGTTATACCACCATACCAGTGTGCACTTTGCCTGTCTTTAGTCTCTGGCCATGATGGTAATGACCTAGAGATGACAAGGCCAAATAAATGACTTTGACAAGAGGCAGATGGTTAATTATCTTTTTGGTCTTAGAAGAACCCAAACCTGTATTCATATTCTCCCCTTTCTCCTAGTATATTACTTAAAGGAAAAATTGTGAGAAGTTTTAACAGCACTGATTTTCGAGTCATACCAAGCTATTTACGTTAAATCTACAAGCTTGAGTTTCTTCATCAGTGGAAAGAACATGATAATAATATTTATATTGTAGTTAGCCTTTTTATCTGTCTATTGAATGACGTACAAACTAATGTTTATAAAGTTACTTAGTATGCAGCCCAGTGCATAGTAATCTTTAGTTCAATGTTAGCGCCTACAATTTTCTAGTAGTGCTGGTGTCCCTAATAATTAATATGTAACAAAACATTTGAATTATATGTTAGGTTACAATATCATACTAACAACACTAACATCCCTGATACACAGTGATAGTAAACTCTAACACATTATGTGCTCGGGGGCCTCTTAGCTCAAATGGGACTTGCCTGTGTGGTACACAGTGGGGTTCTTCCTTACTAGTGTCTTGCTGTATCTCAAGTGTTGGCAGTACATCTTTAAAACACTGTGGCTTACTATTTATGCAGAAGTCACTATGAAAAAAATTGCATTGTGTTATAATAAAAGAACCCTCTCAACCAGAACAGAAGTGTTGTTTCAACAACAGTGAAAAAGACTAAACAAAGCACCCTGGGAATGCTTCTCCATGGTATGTGCGTAGTTTGCATTGTTTTTTTCTTTTCTTTTATTGTACTGTTTTACCGCTGGCAATCAGTGTGGGCCCGTCACTTATGAAAATATAGCTGTTGGTGCTTTCGGCTCAATTTCGTTCTCAAGCTGTCATAAATGATCACATGGGAAGATAATACTCGGTGGAGATTTTGTTTTCTTTTCCCATTTTTCCTTTTATTTTTCTTTGGGGAAATTTGTTAGGGAGGAGACCAGAAAAGATCAAGTACTAACTATGAGGCACTGTGATGCCTGGAAGCACACAGATGTTTTCAGAAAGCCTATTCTCACAGCAGAGATTGGAGCAATGTCCCATTGAACTAGAGCACACCCAGCTACTCTCACTGTTTCTTACTATCATCATCTCCATATACTCTGAAAAAAGAGGTAAAATACCAAAATTCTTTCCAGCACATAACTTTACTGGAGAAAAATCTGTGGCTCCCTTGTCCCCTTTTAAAATGAAAGCTACTATTTTAAAAGCATTGTGAATTGACAAATTACAATTGTGTGTATCCTGAGGGTATAAAATGATGTCACGATACACACACAATGTCGAGTGACTAAATTGAGCTATGAATCACCTCAAATATTATTCGTAGTGGGACTACTTGAAGTATGGTCTCTTAGCAATTTTGAAATATAGGTTACTGTTAACTATAGTCAACAGGCGGTGATAGTCCTCAAAAATATTATTTCTCCTAACTAAATCTTTGTACCCTTTGAGCGATATCTCTTCTCATCCTTACCTTTAGTAACCACTGTTCTGCTCTCTGCTTCTTTGTTTAGTTATTTCAGATTTTTCACAAAGTGAGATCATATGGTATTTATCCTTCTATGTCTGCCTTATTTAATTTATCATGTTTTCCATGTTCATCCATGCTGTTGTGACAGAATTTTATTTTATTTTTTTTTAGGTCTAAAGAGTATTCAGTTGTGCGCCCACACTGTATTTTCTTTCTCCACTTATCAGCCGAGTGTGTGACTTGGCTCCAGGTAGGGGTGCTGCAGCAAGTGCAGAAATGTGGGCTTCTCTTCAATATTCCGATTTCAGATGCTTGGAACTGCTGGATCATGTATTATTTTTATTTTTAATTTTTGAGAAAACTTCATGCTGTTTTATATAATGGTTAGCCTAATTTAATTTAATAATATGTAAGGGTTTCTTTTTCTCCATACCTAGCTTTTGCCTCTTTGATACTAGCCATTCTAATAGTTACAATGTGACATCTTATTGTGATTTTAACTTGCATTTAATGATGGCGAGCGTTTCTTTATATAAGCATTGGCTACTTTATGTCTTTAAAGTATGTTATTTGCTGTTTTACACAATTTTTAAAAATCTGATTGTTTTCTTATTTTAGGACCCAAATTGGATATATGGCTTGCAAATATTTTGTCCCATTCCAGAGGTCATTTCTTCTGTTGTTGGGCAGGAGCTTTGTGTTTTGATGTAATCACACTTGTTTATTTTGCTTTCAGCGCCTCCAGTTTTAAGAGTCAAATTCCACTCCCCCCATTTGTCTAGGTCAAGTAGCTTTTCCATTAAGTTTATATCAAAGGTTTTAGATTGCTTGGTAATTTTGAGTATTTTTGTTAAGGGATTTATATCTGTATTCATCAGTGATTTTGACCAATAATTTTTTATTTCTTTTAATATCCCATCTGACTTATATCAAAGTAATGCTGATTACTTTTTTATTCAAGTAATAAAATGATTTTTGAAATTACTTCCACCTCTTTAATTAGTGGGCTGAGACTGAGAATGATGTTACTTCTCAAGTGTTTGGTGGAATAAAGCAACAGAACACGAGCGTTAGGGCCTTTCTTTAATAGACTCTATTAGAGCTTTGATTTCCTTCTCATTACTTGACTGCTTATGTTTTTCTCTTCCCTCATAATTTACTCTTGATATGTTCGATGTTGAAATTTATTTTTATACGTCATTCCATTTGTTGGATATAATTGTTGATTATAAAGTCATCCTTTGGTATCTGTGGGCAATCAGTTATGGGGTCCTTTGAAGACACCAAGATCTGTAGATGTTTATGTCCTTATGTAACATGGCAAAGTGTTTATACTTAATCTATGCACATTCTTCCATAGATTTTATTATGTCTAGATCACATGTACCGTAACGCCGTATACTGCATTTACATATAGTAAATGTAACTGTACTTTTGCTATATAAATATTTGTGTTATGGTTTGGGTCTGTATGTCCCTCAAAATTTGGATATCGCAAAATATCCATGCGCTGTTCAGAGATGACCTAGTCAGAAAAGAAGCAGAGCACTGGGAGCTGGCCAGAGGGATGGATCCCTGGGGCACACCTGGGGCACACCCTGGAAGGGCAGCTCCGCCCTTCTCCCTGGTCGGCTTCCCCATCTGCCCTCCCGTCCAGGCTCTTTGCCTGCACCTCTCCCGTGCCTAATCACTGGTGCCGGCCACCCATGTATGGACTGTGACCTTCTGCAACCGTGAGCTAAAGTAAACCTGTCCTCCCTTAAGGTGGGGATGTCAGGTATTTTGTCCCAGCAGTCAGGAAGTGACCAAGACAACTCATTATATATTTTTCAAGGAAAAATACCAAAAAAAGTGTTTTAGTCACTTTCTTGTGGCGGAGACACAATACTCAACACTCACAATTAAGGGAGGAAAGTTAATTTTAGCTCAGTTTCAGAAAGTCTCAGGCTATTCATGGTGGCTGGCAGTGGCAGAAGGGCATGTAGAGGATGTAGTCAGAGAAAAGCTGCTTAGCCCATGGTGGGCAGGAGGAAGAGAAAGGTAAGGGCAGAGCTAGTGAAGGAGGTGTGCCCTTCTAGGTTATGCCCACAGTCCCATTCCATCCACATCGTGCTCAAGGGATCCACCCCTTCCAATCAAGACCCACTTAGGTTTTCTTTTCTTTTCTCTCTTCTTTTTTCTGAGACAAGATATCACTCTATACTCCAGGCTGTTCCTGAACTCACTGTGTAGCCCAAACTCACAACAATCCTGCTACCTCAGCCTCCTGAGGGCTGGAATTACAGGTGTGCACCACTGTACCTAGTTTATGTGAGGCTGGGATATAAAACGGCCTTGTGCTTGTTGGGCAAGCACTCTAACCACTGTACTATTCCTCCAGTCCCGAGTCCCACCTCTTAAAAGAACAATTGACTCTTAAAAGTACAATTGAATTTAGTGATACAAATAACCCTCATATTTCTATCAACTTCTAAATACAGAGTGCTTGCTGGCCATATAAGTCAGTGGTTAAAGCACATGCCTAGCATGCACAAAGACCTGAGTTCATTTCTTCAGCACCACATAAATTAGGTTTAATGATACATGCCTGTAATCCCAGCACTTTGGAGGCTGAGGCAGGAGGATTGTCAAGAGTTTAAGGTCATCTTGGGCTACACAGTGAGTTCAGGAACAGTCCGGAGTATATAATGAGACTCTATCTCCAAAACAAAACAAACTGCACAACAAAAACCCGAATTCCTGATTCAAGCCGTAATATCCCACTCCTGCCCTAAAAGACTCATGTCTATGCATTATGCAACATACATTTAGTTCATCTCTAAGAATTACCAAAGTCTTAACAGGACCTGCACTGTTTAAAAAGTCCAAATTCAAAGTCTCCTTTGAGACTCATGCAGTCTCTTAACTGAACTCCTAAAAATCAAGGAAAATTTAACCACTTCTAACACAGAATAGTACAAGGTAAACATTCTCCTTTGGGGGGGGGGGGGGACACAAATTGCAAGAATTCACCCCAAAGCAAGATCAAAACCTAGCAGTTTAAATATCAAATTATGCAGTTCCTTTTAACCCTGTAGCTCCCTGTCTAGCAGCCTGGGAGAGGCTGTGATGACAAGTGGGAGCCAAAGGCCTTAGGGGGCCTTGCCCCTGTGACATTGCCTCTGGCTGCAGTCCCCAAGGCTTCTCTTTTGGGCTGGCTCCTGTGGCCTTATTAAGGTCCAGGCATCTCCATATTTCTGGGCTCTCCCTTGCACATTCAGCTTTAGTTTGACAGCTTCACATACTGCCTTACGAGGAGCACATCGCTGAGCCTCCGGAACCTTCTGAACTCTAGGTGGAAGCGCTCCAGCCCCTTCTGCATGCCCCCGTAACACCAGCATCACATGGGTGATACGAAAGTTTGCCACTGGGTGGAGCAGCGCCCAGTCTCCTTGGAACGTGGGTGGAGCAGCTTCCTTAGATGAGTTCTTAGGTGCTGTACTCCTTGGGAATTCACCTTTCTGTGCTTCGTTAGGATGCTCTGGAGCGCTCATTTTAAAGCAGAGTCTCTTCCTTGCACTCTCTAACCAGTAAAAGGCAGGCTCTTCGTTGTTGCTAAGATGCCTTCAAGGCCTCTTTCTTGCAGTCTTGATGTCCAATACTTCTTTCACCAACCGTCATCCCTTGGGTGCAACTTTGTAGGTGCTTTATTTCTGGTAAAATTGGACACTTTTAATATCTTTTTTTCTCTGCTTCCCCCCTCCCCACACACTGATTTTCAGTATAGAGCTAGGTTAAAGTTGTAAGCATAAACCTTGCAAGAGTCTGAATATTGGGATGTCTTGACATCTCCCCCACCATATTAATTAGCCTACTGCCCTTAATCAGAGCTGCAGCAAAATCTCAGGATGAGGCACAATGCAACAGCTTTTTGCCTGAGATGACACACATAATTTCTAACCCAGTTGCCAATAGAGTCTTTCTTCCTATCTGAAACATGTGACCTGGGCTTTCCAATCTGTACGTCTATCAGCATGACAGTTTTCTGAGCTCTGACCTGAACTTTCCATCAAGATAGTTTGATTACCGTGAGTCTTGGTGAGCTCTTGCATGACTGTGACTTCAGACCTCTAAGCCCAGCATGCATGGATTCTGGCATCTTCTCTCAGATTGGAGATGTATCCAATCATCATCTTTTTCACATATGCCTCTTCCCTCTCTCTCCTGTGTTTCTTCTTACATGAAACTGACTTCTCTTGGTGATCTTACATAATTACTATAGACTTCATTTATTATGTAGAAATGTTTTTGTTTTGATCCTCTGCATAATTTTAAATATTCTTTTAGAGCACTGTTTTTTTTTTTATCTGTCTTACTGGGTGTGTTGTTGGAGCTTTCTATGGAATTTAGAGGATTTGAGGGTAGATGGAAAGGCAGAAGCAAAGGGGAATTAAAAATTAAGATGTGACATGTATGTGTACCACTTCCCCAAGAATGTAATTATTATGTATCATAAACATCAGCTAATAAAATAATTTAAAATGGTTATTTTATTCGTCTTTAATTTCAAAAAGTTTCTCTTTTCTTTACCTATCCTGTCATTTTGTCCATATGTTGTTTTCTGAATTTCATTTAATTTTCTACCTATAGATTCTTGTCTGTCTACAGATTAGGTCCAGTGGGTCTAATCTTTCTGTGCCACTGAAATGCATTGTGGCTTCCATCTTCTGGCCTGGCAAAGGCTTGGAATGGGCTCTGTGGCTGAGTGGAGCTGCTGTTTGGCTTCTTCTAACACTTTCACTTTGTCAGTATGTACAGAGATGGTCATTTTCCTTCTGAGGTGAGGACTTGGCTCAGGCTCTGAGAGTAGGTACAGATGCTGGCCATCTGTGGACTCAGGCAAGATTGAATTTTCCACTTTGCTTTTGGGGGTCACTAGCTTCAGCTTTGGGTAAGTTATACCATTGGCTCCCATTTCTGTTTAGGTGCCACCACTGTCAGGAACAAGGAACTACCACCAAATCTCCAGGCTGGCCACCTTCTGTTCTACCAACTCTAGGTAACCTAGGTTTGACATTCCTCCCAAGGTTCCTCATGAGGCAGGAGAAGCGTGACTTCCTGGGAAGTCTCCCTGAGGACTAGGGAAGCTGGTTGTCCAGCTCTCCTTCCCTTTTCCCATTGTCGAATCCAGGAGCTGCGGGATACTTTCTGAGTGCTGTTGGCCAATGGAAAAGAATTACGGAATGATTCTTCTTTGGAAAAGGAGGAAAGATGAGATGGATAAAGTGAAACCATGTCTCTTATATTCCTTGTGGACCTCTTGTTTGGTTTTGTGGCCCACATGAGTATTATTATTATTATTACAAGTTGTAGAGCCTGCATAGAGGTGGTTTTGTTGGTTGGTACTTGCCAGATGGACTTTATGTGGGGAACACTGAGGCTGGGGCCTCCTGTTCTGCCATATTGCTGTATAGTTCCTTACCTTCATGCACTCTTGCCACAGATATGTACTCTTGATTGAACCAAGAACTTAAATCTATTTTTTATTTTATGTGATACACTGTTTAAAAGAGGAATCAATCAGATATATTTAAAAAGGGATAGATAATTATTCTAAAGGGCAATTGGTCTGATCTTTTCAACTAGACAAGGCAGGAAAGTGAAGGAGAGGGATGGAGAGAAATTTTCTAATTTTAAAGAAACTTAAGACAAATAACCAAATGAAAACAAGATGTGGTAGTACTTGTGTGGACCCTGGTTTGACTAGATTAGTATTTTTAGGAAAGTAGAAATTTAATGCAAACTACTAGTTATAAGGAAATTTTTGTGAGTTATGGTAAATGTTATAATGGTAATGTGGTTAGAGAATGCCTTTGGTTTTTTCTAGAACTGCATACTGCAGTACATTAAGAAGAAATGTCATGTCTGTTATTTATATTATTTCAGCAACTCGATACATGAAGCAAGTACTATGAAACATTAAAAATCATTAAAATGTGAACATGGTGTATACTAAATTCATTTACTATGCTCTACTTTTCTGTAAGTCTGACGTTTTTTCAATAGAAAGTAGAAGGAAAAAGGTCTTATGGAATGATTCTTCTTGAAAAGAAGAATGATATTTAAAATATTTTCTGAAAAGAGATAGTCACAACGCATAAAATGAAGACCACAAAAAGAATACACAAAGCGCAGACGGGAGCCACGAGAAGGAACAAATATCCTCGAAGAAGAAAGCTCGGACTTATTGCTGAATGTTTATAGATATTTGCTGCTCTTTAAAGAGAGACTTTAGTTTATGAACCTATTTATAAATGTGGGAATTCAAAAATCAATTCAATATGCTCCTTGGAAGAAAAAGAATGATAAGGGATTTTAGATCTGGAGCTTGGTGCCTGAGTAAAGAGAATTCTCCCAACATAATGGGAAGAACCCACGTTTTTGCCTCTGCATGGCCTTGACTGTGGCAGCTGACTTTTATTTACTAGCAGTGTGAAGTTGGGGGTAAATTTCTTAGACTGAACCTGATGTCACCTTTTGAAATGAAAATAAGAAAACTTATGTTCCGAGGGCTGTAGACATATTAAATGAGGTAGTGTGTATAAGGAATGTAATATGGGCATGGGTGGAATATAACTTGTTTGTCAGAGGCTTATCAAAAGCAACAGAAGAGTGAACAGGAACACGGGAGAGCAGAGATTTGAGTTGACCCTTGGGGAACAAAGAAGATTTCAGGAGATAAAAATGGAAGGAAAGCAACATGCTGGGTGTGCTGAAAAGATGAAACTGGCATTGCACATTATGTTCAAAAATCAGTCCTTGTGATTATTGTCTTGGTTTGAGTATCAATATCCTGGAGTGGCAAATGGATAAATCATGTGGGGCCTGATATTATTATTCTTTTTAATTGGACCTTATTCACAACATTTTTTGAAGTATTGAATGGTTTTATGAGCATCAGCATGGTCAGAGTCGTGCATTGCAGTTCATGTTGCGCTGGGGCACCTGAAGGCAAGCGTGCCACGGCAGCCTGCTGATCCTCAGCCCAGGAAATATCCTTCCTTATTATAAGACACCCGTTTTCCAGAGTATTGTAAAACTGCAAAAGGAAACAAAAAATGAAAATTAAAAAGCAACTCTGTTTTCATTCCTTCTTTGAGGGAAGGGATGGCAGTGTCTACTTTTTAACCAATGCAGTATGAGCAGAGATCATAGGTGAGCTTTCCAAAAATGCTCCTTAAGAGTAAAGCATGTCCTGACATAACACAACTGCCTTAAGGTTCTAAGGATATATGGATGGAAAGTCAGTGGTGCCTTGAGCTCCTCATGGTACTGTGGAACCACAACACTATCCTGCCTTCCCTACTACTAGCCTAGTGTGATGGACTAAAGAATAATCCTGTTTTCTTTTTTCAAGGTTCTGCATGTATCATTAACATTTTGTATTACTGTAGCCTGAATTCAGTCTCTAGTTGATAGAAGTGCCACCTTTTAGGAAGTTTTGCAAGAGCAAACAGCAAATAATGAGAGGCACCAGAAGCTGGGCTGTGTACCGAGGAAGTCAACAGAAATGGAAAAGAACGTTGAACAGGAGACGCAGTGAGGTTAGATAGAAGACAAATGCTGATTGGAGATGCCGAGGAAGGAAAAGACAGGAGACGCAGTGAGGTTAGATAGAAGGCAAATGCTGATTGGAGATGCCGAGGAAGGAAAAGACAGGAGTCCAGTATGATTTTAAAGCACAACCTCAGGTGGCGCAGAGAATGGTGATACTATTGACAGACTGGTGACCATTGTAAGATGAATCAAGTGATATGTAAGTAAAAACAAATTAAATTTTAGATTGGAGAATTTAACTCAAGAAAGAAAGGTCTGAGTACTATAAAAGCTGAATTAATAATGTAGATAGTGGAGCCCTTAGAAATACAAGTAGATGGGCTGGAGGAATGGATCACCAGCTAAAATACTTGCCTAAAAAGTGTTTAGGTGAGCAGTAAGTACCTGAGTTTGATTCCCCAGCACCACATAAACTGGATGTGTTGGCTTATGCCTGTAATCCCGGCACTGGCTGAGACAGGAGGATTGCTGTGAGCCCAAGGCCAGCCTGGGCTCCATATTGAGTTCAGAACCAGCCTGGGCTGTATAGTGAAACTCTTG
>PVKB01003038.1:0-169059 GCA_004027205.1 Ctenodactylus gundi | reverse complement strand
ACCACCTTTGGAAAATGAACAGTCATTTCCTTTGCTTTGGGGCAAGGCAGCTGAAAATGTTCTCGCTTGGTCAGCCACTGCATGGGCCTGCTTTGGAGTACAGTTTGGGCCTGGTGAACTCTAGATGGGCTCTGTAGTTCTGCAACTCTGTGATTATCTCAGGTTTCAAATCACTTTCTAGGGAACGGCAAATAATTCTTCCTAATAACAACAATGTGAAACTTGGAACTGAAATTACACATTTTCAATAAAGTGTTGTAAAAAGATAGCAACTGGAGACTCCTGCGGGAATAAAGAGCTGAGAGTGTTGGCTGGCCACCTGTGTGAGATGGAACCAAAGTCTGCATTGACTCATCACACGAAGAGGTGGGTACTGTGTGTGAGCTTTAAATATAAACTTGACAGCAAATGAAAGAGCTGAAAGGATGCTAGTTTAATTGTGAAATCTGCACTTAACATCAGGCTGTAAAGCTCTAAAGTTTAAATTCTGCGTCAATTCTGCACTGAGAAACTGCTGCCTGATTTTAGTTCCTGCGTTTACTTCCTTCCTGTAACATCATTATTGATACTGGGGATGGAAATCTGTCCCAAGTTTCTTTATAAAGATTATAATCTTGCCAACAATATGAGACCAATGCTATCAGTAAAAGTTAGTAAGATACCAGGAGCCCTCATACTAGTCGAAGTTCATCCTGAGTTCCCAGAGACTCAGAAGAGCAATTAGGCAGGCAATTTTGTTTTTCAGAAGCTTCGAGCATATGACAGAGAGCAATTATTAACATAACTGATTTATGGCTTTGTTATTGTTTTCTGAGGAACTGTGTTTCCCACAGAATCGTAGCGCTTGTGATCTGAATTGTGAGGCTCACCAAAACATAAAGTGCAGTGATTCCTAAAGTGTCTTGAGGTAATAAATGTTCTTCAAAATTTATTCCCTGGTCAGATGAGTTTGAGATTTTTTTTTTAAAAAACAATATTATTGCTTCTTTCTTGTGGTTCTCATTAGAATATTTATAACATTTCATAACTCACCAGGAAAGGAAGAGAGGATGCAGTAGTTGTAACAATTGTTTTCACGATGACTATTAGACATGGTATATGGTATGGTTGGGTGTGGTTTGTCCCTTAAAAGTGATTGGTTACAGCTGCCCTGTGAAAGGATTCGTGTTACTCAGAGTGGGTTAAGTCTCCAATGAGTGAATTGTTTCCATGATAATTATAAAGAACAAGCCTGTCCATCCCTGGTCTGTTGCTTTTTCTCTCTCCATGTGATCTGCCTCTTGCGTAGACTTTCCTCTTTGTGATGGCATTTGTTGTGTTATAAAGCAACCAGAAGGCCCTCCTCAAAGGCAGTGAGATGGGGCTGCCCCATTTTGGACTTTCAGCCTCCAAAACTGTGAACTAAATAATCTTTTCTTTATAAGCCACCCAGCCTTGATAGTTTTGTTATAGCAACACAGAATTAAGGGTGCAATTGATACTTTGTAAATGCTTAAGCAAGTACTGATTTTTGCCATTTGTTATTTTTCAGATGAGAAAACCAAGGCTCAGAAATATAAAATGACTTGTATGAGGTTGGTACAGATTTTTTTTTGTCAAGGCTCCCTATGTTGGAGTTACTCCTCCCTAATCTCTCCCTCCCCTGTGATTTAGCTGTCTGTACAGCATGGTCCACACTTCTTGCCATTGTGCACAGGCACACGATCCAGATTGGCTTGATGGAATTTTAGACTTTTATTTTCTCTCCCTCTCTACATAAGACTACTGATAGGGTGTCCCAAAAATTTGTTAGTGTTTCCTATGTGTGGTGACTTTTGGGATACCCTGTTTACTGAATTTAGTATTTGCCTAATTTTTCTCACAGCATTAATTTTATTTCAAGTGTTATGAAAATGAATCCTAAGCAAACATAGATTTTATATTTTTAATACTTTTGTATGCATGTCAACCTTTGGGACATCCTTGTATGTAACATGCATGTTAAAAATGATTATATTTGTAGTCCCTCTGGACGAAAGACACGAATGAAGCCTGGCAGAGGCAGAGAGAAGAAAAGGCACAAATGCACAAGGAGGAACAAGGGAGGAAAGGACAGAGAAAGCCCGGATGGTGTGCTCCGTGAGTCCCCTGTGCTCTTTGTTCAGCTGCTGCTCCCCACTTGTAACTTTGAGGTAAATTCCTCTTCTCTTAAAGTTGAATTATTTTCATTTTCTTCACTCGGAAACAGTTTAATGACTATAGTTACAAAAGTTAACAGCAGAATAGGAGGTGGAAAACAAGTCCCTTAAAGATCAGCTCGGTGCCTTTTCAAATACAAGGCCTGGAGAACCCTTGAACAATACTTTCAAATATTAGCTTGTACTTACAAGCACTGATTCTAAGAAATAAAATCACTGTTTTTTCATTGCGATTGTACTGAAATGGCCAGTATTTACTTATGTGTATATGCTCTATATAATCTGTTTACTTAAAATGTAACAATGTTCTCTGATCCACTTTAAACTTTCTACAAAAGCAACACATGAATTTATGTCCAAATCATTATTATTGTACTTTCATGGCACAAATATCTCCATTTTTGTGTTTTTAAAAATGTATTCATGTGATCTTACACAAACCATAACACTGTTACTGTATTTTACAATTAATATACATGTATATATATTTATAACTTTTTCTATTTATATTTATTAAGTAGCAGCATAATCTTTCAAACATTATATTTACCTGAGGTATATTCTGTCATGTTGTTGGATCTTTTTAGCTTTCATAATGCCTGGATCACCTTCCAATTAGGAGGTACAGTTTGCCTTAGTATTCCTATGTGGTTTAGATAATTGCCTCATATTTTTGGATATTATGAATGAAGAATTAAGCAAATGATATGAGTTAGGATATATGTATCAAAAATTTAGAGGTAGCCCCATTAACCAAGCCAAAAAAGATATGTGTTGTTTACATAATAAGCTGATGTCTATTTGACTGCTCAATATTCCTTGAGATTTGAGTCAACTTCTTGGACCCTCACAGTTTTATCCTCATGGTCAGAAGATGGCTGCAACTTCTTTAAACTCACATCATCACAGGGCAAGCTTCAAGGTAGAGTCAATAGAGTGGACAAGAAAGAGCTATTTCTTCATGGTGTTCTCTTTCTTTTTCTCTTTTCATAGAGGAAATTCCTTGTCAGGAGCTCCTATTAGAATTCACCTTAGATTTCTACAGTCAGGTGATATGTCTATATAGGATTCAGCTATGCAGAGGAAAACAGGGTTGTCTTGATTGATTTGAAGAGACATCATTCTGTGCTGATGCTGGGCACATCCTTCTCCCCTGCCCCCCCACCTACCAAAGTGCTGTAGATTTCAGCTAAAAAACAGAAACTGGAACTGATGTGTATTAATTATAGCTCTTCAGAGGAACAGAACTAATGAAATGTGTGTAGTGTGTATATATGTGTGTGTGTGTGTGTGTGTGTGTGTGTGTGTTCATGTATCATTACAAAGAATTGTCTCATGTGATGAAGAAGGCAGACAAATTCCAAAATTTTCAGGGTATCAGCAAGCAGGAGCCCAAAGGAGCTGGCATTTTAGTTCCATCCATTCTGAAGACCCCACAACCAGGAGAGCCCATGGTACTATTCCAATCTGAAGGCTGGCAGGAAATGCTAGTGTTTAAGTTCAAGTCCAAAGTCAGGACCAAAGAAATTGTTCCATGTCACAGGCCATCACATGGGAAATTTGTTCCATCTTACTCAAGGAAGGGTCAGCCTTTTCTTCCACTCAGGCCTTTGGCAGATTGGTTGAGACGAGACCACATTATCAAGGACTCTCTGTTTGACTCAATCTACCAAGGTGATTGTTAGTTTCACCAAGAAACAATTTCACACAAACATCTGGAATAATATTTGACTAAAATATCGAGGGATCCCATGGTTCAGTAGATAAAAGGAACCATCACTGGAAGGCTAAGCAGATAGACAAAAATGCCTGCTCAAGGTAGTAAGGAACATCATTCTGTGTCCTTTTTTTTTTTTAGTATTTTTAAAAGTGGTATATTCTCAAGAATGAATTGCTAGGTTGACTGACTGGGAATATTTTTAATGCTGTTGATATGTTATTTCACAGTGCTTTCATAGAAGACTTCTACAGTGTTAATAATCTCTAGCAATATTTAGAATATATATTTTTTCAGTGTTAGCTCCAGAGTAAGTGTTTTTTAATTACATATTAGGTATAAGATATTTTTCATTGCTGCTTTGATTTTCACTTTTTGTTCAATAAGATAAACTTTCATCATGCTTTTTATCCATCCTGTATTTGTTTTATTTTTGCACATTTCTCTGATGAAATCTTACTAGTGCACTGTATATACATAAATGTTTATCTCTATCACTTTTACATGTGCACCATTTCTACTATTTTGTTGTTTTACTTTTTAATTATATTTAAATCAGATTTTTTTTCTTTACCCTGATAGGTGTTCTAATTCTCTTGATGTTACTCATTTTGAACCTTTCATAATTTCTCCTTTTATTTTCAAATCCTCTTAGGTGTGATAAATACTTTGCCTTCTTTCTTGTGATTTAATTTTAATCTACTTAGAATTAGTTATGGAATAAAGCATAGTTTTGCTAATGTCATTTATTAAAAAGAAAGACTCTCGCTGTTTAAGTATGCTCCTTTTGTGATTTATAAACATAAAGAACTACATTGTGCCCTCTTCCACTGTGACTGCATTTGGAGGCGAGGGTGTAAAAGGCCATTAAGTCGGTGCCCTGATCTGAAAGGTGTGGGGCCTAGGGAGAGAGACTTCAGAATTCTCTCTCCACAGTGTGGGGACAGAGAGGACAGTCACCTGGAAAGTGGGGAAGGAGATCTCCAAAGAAACCTATCCTAATGCTAGCTTGACCTCCCGCCTTGAGAACTGTGAGAAAAAAGTCTCTGCTGCTTACTTGACCCAGTTTGTGGCATTTCCCCCCATTTTATTAGTATGTATACGTGCAAAATTTAAGGTTTACAATGGAGTTGAGCCTTTTATGCACATATGTGTCTTGTCGAGGTGACAAGGGCTTTCCGACGCTCCTTTTGTGCATTTTGCTCCAGAAGCGTGAAGCAAATGAATAAGGTAACACTTTTAAATTTATCGAGATCTTGAGGTCTATAGTTTACTTTCACTGACGTACTCTTAATAGACATCTCAATTCACAAAAGTACACATGTAAACATATAGTGCCATTATAAGAAAGTTTGATTGTTTCTGGTTTACATTCTACCTTTAGTGTGCTCTGCCTTTTTTACATAGTATTTCATATAGATATAAATGCATGTTTTAATACACAGTGTATTCCTTTCTCTGGCATCTAGGATGGATTGTCGGCAGGTTGAGCAGGCTCTCTTGGTTCACTCAAGGTGAGAAGGCTATGTGCTCCTCCCATGCACTAGGAAGGGGGGGATGCAAACAAGGCAGATGAGGATCTGGTGGGGGCCTCCACAGGTCACTAGAGACAGAGGGAACTCAGCTCAGGCAAGAAGTCTGCCTTTGCAATTACTATGATTCTAAGAGACTCTGAGGAGACAATGTAACTACTTAACATTTTAACATCTTTAACAATAAATGTAACTTTCAGTAATTTGACTGGCAATTACATGAGTTTCCATTAATTCAAGTTCCTCTGAGAGATGAAAGGTAAGTTAGGTGCTTCCTCAGAGGGAATGTAAGAATGATACGGAACACATAAAACACCCTATCTTTAAAAAAAAATGTGTTCCAGGTGTCTGCAGGATCAACTCTGTAGTCCTAGCTGTCAAGACAGTTTGGCTCAACTGCAGACTGATTTTCGTTTCTCTTTAGTAGTTTTTTGCGTGAATAATCAACTAATTTGTTGGCATTATCTTGTGATAGCCCAAAAGAACACCTCGTGCTCTGGAGCTGTTGATCAGAAACTCTTCATTATCATTTAGTTTCCAAGAGAGAATAAAAATGGTTCATTATTTTGAATGTAATTTGTTTTAAATCAGCAACAGGAGCTATGGGGGGATGAGCCCCAAATCTTGAGCTTTTTTAAAGAGGAGCAGAGGGTCCAGAGGTGCAGTTTCTGGTTTGGGCGTTGCCATGTAGGAATGTTGGTGTCTGTGTCGCTGAGCTGAGCTGTCCCCTGAAAGAGGTCATCATTGTCAGCACCAGCAGTGGTCCAGGCGGGTCCCACCGTCCTTTCACCCTCAGAGGGGCTTCTGATGCTGCTGCTCTGTGTCCGACTATGGTCGTCACACCCCATTCACAAACCTGGCATTCAGGACATCCAGGTATGTGGAGGTCATAAATTTCTGCTTCTCTAGGGATGAAGAAACCTAGTTCAGGTCCCTCCCCCAGGATTTTAGAGTAGCTTGTGACTTAAAAGACAGCAAATCCAAGCATTGAAAATTAATGGGACAGCATGGATTCATTTATTATTTTTTTTTGGTCAGAACTTAACTAAATTTAGTACTGATTTGTTGAAAAAGAAAGAAGAAACTCTGTCAACACCCAATTATTTTTAAAAATGAATCTAAAGACATAGCAGGAAATTAGACCAGCCAGTTTGACATCAGTTAAGTCATGGAGCATTTTAAAAAGATCAAATGCTGGAACGTTTAAAAAGCACAGCTTGATAACAGGCAATTAAGGTAGCCTCAGGATGTGGCCAGGAGATTTGAGTAATTTGTGTGTGTATAGCATAGGCAAAATTTTGAAAAGCATTGCCATAAGAATTAAGAGAAAAGAGATAAAAATCATAGAACAGCATATGGTTATTTGACATAGACCCTTTCTCTTTCTGCCCCTCCCTCCCTCCCTCCCTCCCTCCCTTCCTTCCTTCCTTCTTTCTTCTCTTTTAACTTCACAGCTGAAGCATGGAATCCTGGGGACCAAAAATGCCTGGAAAATTGAGTTAATAATTGAGCAAGCTTGAGTGTAAGTCCATTTGTGTTTCAAATCCTTAGTAACTCAGTTTTGTGTTCAGGTTGCTATTGCCCCGAGGCACTAAGGTTTTAAGGGGAAGGGAGGTGTCTGCTTTTGGTTGAATCACCTGGGACAAAACTTCTCAAAGTAGAGGGCATGGTCCAGTGCTATTCCATACACAGTCTTTAATAAGATAATTTCAAAAATTGAGAACACAAATTTAGGAATTTTCATAAGCTATGATTATAAAAGAGAATGACCAAGTGTTTACTTCAAAACATGGGACTGAATTTATATCTCTTTTTTTAAAATTTCAGTCTTAGAAATTACTTTTATAAAATTATATGTCCATTTCAAATTGAAATAATTAAAAATAGTGCTCCTTTTCAGACAGTCCAAGAAGCACTGATGTAGACTCTATTTTTAAGAAATAGCATTTAAAGTAGGATGTGTACTGCATTCTTAGAAAATAGTCACTTATTTTTCCTCTTAGGGGTGGAGAATCTAAGCATATGTAATTTGAATGTATTTGTAGAATGAATTTTAAAAATAGATTCTTGAAGAAACTTGTCAGATTGGATGATTAGAGGATCTGAGAAAAGTTGTTAGTAGTAAGCTGTAGTGGTAACTAAGGCTAAGAAAGAAAAAAAAGTAGAAAGTTGTAAAACAGTATATGGCTATTTGACATAGGCTTTTTCTTTTCTTTCTTCTCTTTTCTTTCTTCCTAACTGGAACATGGCGTCTTTCGTACCAAAAATTCTTGGCAAATTCAATTAATAATTAAGTAAACTTGAGCATAAGTCAAATTCAATTTTAAATCTCTATTAAGTTATCAAAAACTGGACCTTTGGATTTTTCTCACCCCCCCCCCCCCCCAATCCAGTCTATTCCCTTTCTTGGTAAATGACAACTCAGTTCTATCAGATGCTCCATCCAAGGTCCTTGGAATCATCCTGGGGTTTGTAAGTCACATCTAGTGGGATGTGATGTGAGCACTGGAACACGGTCTAAATCTAACCACAGCTTGTCCCTGGCATTGTGTCCTGCCTAAGAAGCTTCCTTTAGCAGTTCTTGTCAACTCTTTGATCTCTGGGATCTTGTCTGTCCAACACCAGCTGGAGAGATCCTTTAAGACATAGATCATGTTTTACTGTTTCCAAATTCTTTAAAAGCTTCCCTAGTCACTCAGAATTACTTCCGGATTTGTCTTCATGGCCATATCGGTCCTACATGTATGAACCAGAGTACAGTAAACATGACACTCATATTAGCGAGACCTTTTCTTAGAATGCTCTTCCCAGATGTCTGCATGAGCTGCTTCCTCATTCTTGTTGGGAATATCTTCATGCATGAAACTTACTGTGGACGCTTTCTTGACCCTGTCAAAAGCAGTAAATATGGCTTTGTGCCTTTCTGTGCTCTTTCTTTTTTCTGATCCTTGCACTCAACAGTCAGCATGTTACATATTTCTGCATTTATTGCTTACCTCCTCTCACTTTAAGGAATATTCTCCAAAAAACAGAAGTCATTGTCATTGTCATATTTGTCATATAAGAGCAGCACCTGGCACATAGCAGGCGCTTACTAAATATCATTGGTAAAAGAAAGAATTCAATGTCATTGGAAAGATATGTTCCCCTGAAACCTTGAATGTTTCAAACATGAACTGAATATTTAAATATTGACTGATAATAGGGAAAAGTAAAGAAAGACTCAACTTCCTATTTTTAATAAAAAGTTGGTGTTGGACCAATAGGTATGCTCATTTTTTGATGAAGGATTTCAAGAATAAAAACATTTAGTTAACATTAGGATGGGGGCTTTTTTATTTTTATCATCAAAGATAAGGTCACAGTGAGGATTTTTAATTTGGGACTTTCTATAAAAAATTTTTAGTTCGGTTTTGAACCAGGTCATTTATAGAGCTGCTCATAGATAGAAGGTGGGAAAGAATCAGGGAATTTTAGAACTAGATGTACTATTTTTATCTTGGGGGAAAAATAATGCTCCTTCCAAGAAAACCTGAGGGAACTGTGGGAACATGATGCTGGCCAGGTAGGAAGTGGAGACTAGCAGTCGCAGGTTTTGCCCACACTAGCGGTTTTCTGGCATTTCAACAGCACACCGTTTTGGTGAGGACTCTATATGTTATTTTAGCAGTATCATCTCTGCCAAGATCATGAAGGGAGTGCACACTCCAAAAAATCTTGTAAAAGAAGCAGAAATGTTGTCATATGCTTGGATTTCAGGCCAGCTGAGGCCAAACTGAAGTATAGCTAGACCCACGCCTACCAAGTATGGATGTTCTGAGACTCCCACCGGAAGGTCCTCTTAGGGAGGACAGACTTTCTGGTATCATTTGGAAATCTCTTTTGAATTAGGTTGCTGATTTCCAGATTTATTTTTTGTTTCAATAATGTTATCATGTTGAGAGTTCCACAGGCAAAGATCATATGTTATAAGGGGGGGGGGCAAAAAAGAAGAGACGATACTATGTTTCTAAAGAATTAAAATCTCATGCTTTTATTCTACCTTATTTTGTGTTCAGTGAATGCACACACAAATGTGTAATTAAGTTTCTCTGATGGGGAAGATGGGCTTAAATCACACTTTTTAAATAAGTGTGATGTGCCAGGCACAATTCTAAGAGCATCACATATGCTTTTGAGCTAAACTATATAAAATTCATATCTTTCATGTAATCGCCTTTAAGGATTAGTGTTACTTTGGAATCAGATATTCCTGCCTTAATTTTTTTAGGATGAAGCGGACACAAAAACAACTATACCCTGACCCTTTACCTGAGACATAAAAATGCTAAGTAATTTTCTTAATATCACAGAATAAAGAAAGGAAAACGATTTTACAGCCATTCGGTTGAAAATTTACATGGCTTTATCCACTGTTTTTGTAAATTTCACAGCAATGTATATTCTGATATTTAAATGATCTAATGTGAGCTCTCTGTGATAAATATTCAATAAAAGCCTTCCCTCAGGTAAGAAAGTATAATTACTAAATAGCTCCAGGTATTTTTTTAAGATCTGTAATGCAGCCTGCAAACTGAATGCCCATCGCATTCCAAAGGACTCCTCAAAACAAACCTCACGCATTTCCTATCCTTGGTGGGTTGGTAATAGCCAGGTATGAATATGAAGCTTTGTCAGGATTTGTATGCCCTTGGTCAAACTTCCTTCAGCTTTCTCCATTCCCAAGTCCATTGCCTCCTTGTGCTGTAGAATAGTTGGCCTTGGTGCTTGACGCTTCTGTACCAAGGGAAGTCTGGAAGTGAATACCGGATGGGTGTTGGCAGCCTTCCGCCAGATCACAGGGGAAACATACCTACCACCACCACCACCACCAGAAAGTGGACCAGAGGCTACCAGAGACTGCAGAAGACAGGATGGTGACTTGGGGCACATTTAAGTCTTAGTTATGGGACTAGGAAAAAGAGCAGTCTTTTATGGGATGTTTTTGAAAATGGACCATATTGGTTTCCTCATGGAATGACTGATTATTTTTTCCCTTCCATTGACTTCACCTATACGTGATCTTTATGCTATCCTTTAAGTATTGGGTAGTACTTGAAAATGAATTCTGAAAGTTTTCCTCTTTAGTTTTGCTCCTTGGTAACTGCACAAATCCATTAAGCATTTTATTATTCCCTAGGGGTTGAGTGATTTATTATCCTGACCCTGCTGGTCAGATAAACAAAACAGAACTCAGAATGAACAACCATCTCTGTTTCTTTGAGTGATGGAAATAGAATGTTAAGTAATGGTTGGTGTTTTTAAGAAATAGAGAAAAAAACAAATGAAAAAATGCTTTTTATTTGTTCTTTTAACATAAGGCGTGGTATACCATAGCAAAAAAGAAAAGTTCCTTCTTCTCTAAAAATACATTCTTCATTTATGTTCTTTATTAGAAATAAAGCTCTCTCGTTAAGGAAATGTTTTACATAGCAAATAATACTGTCCCCTGAAATACTTTCCCTATGAGTTTGTATTTTCGTTTGGTTTCAGCTTGCCCTAATTGGAGGTAAAGGACTTTGATGAATAGCTTCAAGTTTTGTTTATGGATTCATTCAACAATGTTACTATTTACTTTAAGCTCGGCTTCTTGGTCAAGAAAACAGAGATGGGAAAATAAAATTTGCCTGTAAGAAGTGGGCACATGGCCAAACAACCGCAGTGATCCTCACTCACTCATTGTGATGGAGTGTATGCAGAGCCGTAACTGTGTATTGTGGGACTAGCCAACAGGTGGGAGCCTTAGCAACTCCACAAGGTCAGGCCAGCCACTTCAGGGTCTATATGGAGAAAAATATTGAAAGCCAAGGGAAGTATCCAGACATAGGCAAGGAGAACTGGCCCAATCTGA
The DNA here is from genome assembly GCA_004027205.1 of Ctenodactylus gundi. Classification (NCBI taxonomy): domain Eukaryota; kingdom Metazoa; phylum Chordata; class Mammalia; order Rodentia; family Ctenodactylidae; genus Ctenodactylus; species Ctenodactylus gundi. Next base: position 157,743 of record PVKB01003038.1, on the reverse strand, counting down.
GACAGAGAGAGATGTGGGCAGTTGGATGAATAAGGAGTGAAGATAATATAGAATGAGAATAGAGCGTTAAATACACCTTTCCAAGGATAGAATCCCAGATAAAAAGTAAATGTGGAAGGAGGGACTCAGGGAAAATTAAAGAGATGTGTCCAGAGAGGTAGCAAGAAACTGAGGTACCTTAGTCTTCATAATTTTGTTTTTGTATGTTTTTTCCAAAGAATCTAGTTTGAATCAATGGTGTGACCTTCTGGGATACTAGCTTTATGAATAAAGAGGATCATTTCATTTGAAAATTCAAAAGAACATGAGTTATCACTCATATTTTTATTTAATGATATAAAAATATACCTCTATAAATACATAAACATAGGATATAATTTAAAACTATTTCTCTGTAGTAATATAAATTGCCTCCTTGCCCGATTGCCAAAGATTCAGGAGGTTGTAACCAGTATATTTTCTGGAAAGCCATTTTGCAAAGTATATAAAAATTTAAGTATGTCTACACTTTGACCTTGAAATTCTATTTCAAAGAAACATCATATATGCGTTCTTTGTCCAATGGAAAAAAGTTACTTAAGTGAGTTATGTTTCACTGTTATCATAAATATTCCATGAAAAGTAAAATGATGAGCTAGAAATGGATGTACTGATATAGAACAATGTCCTTGCTAAGTAGAAGAGGCAGCTTGTAAATGTATACCTAGGCTAATGATCCTTTAATATGTGATACATATGGTAAGAGGTTGGCAAGATGTGCCCAAAAACATCAGCTATGCTTATTTCTATTGACAGTATCCTAGTTTTCACTTCACAACGTTATAATGTAGCTGTGTTTTTGTTGTTTTTGTACTCAGCATATACTATTTTCATCAACTGATAAGACACTTCCAATCACTATTAAAGGTCTAATAAACATTGCAAAAACCCGCGTGCTCACACAATTAGTAGGTCGGGGGGGAGGGGGGGGCTAGATTGTTTCTTCCCAAGCTCCCAGGATGTCTATATTACTGGTTTTGGAGTACACGATAAATAGGTAATTTAAACAACTTTTCTGCAAACCATAAAACATCTTTTATTGTGCCTTTGTTGTGCTTACTTTATTACAGGCAGAAACAGGCTTGGAATAATAGACGATTTCTGAGAAGACAAAGCTGGAACAATGTTGTCCTCCAGTGATTCTCTTACCAAGCTGAGTAAGCAATCCCTTCCCACCCTGAACCGGAAGTCTTCCGGAATTCGCAGGGCTGGTTGTTCTCAGCCTCTGACTCTTGCGGTAAACGGCTCCTCTTGAAACGGAGTACCCTTCTTCACTCTTGGGCAGCCAACTTCATCTGAAGCTTACTTACTCTTTAAGCTTCCTTTTCCTTGGGGAATTCTGTGGTGGCACTTTTCTGATTAAATCATTGATGCTTATGTAGAAATACTTTTTAAAATTTTAAGCTTCTTCCAAAGTGTTTGACATGTTTCTGCAGGTTAATTCTAAAAGAATTGACTAAAGCAGCAGGTTCAGGCATGAGAGGATCAAGAGAGATTTTTCAAAATTCATCTGACTTTCTTGCCAACAGGGCTGAGCCTTATTCAAATCTTCCTTGGTCTTCCCTCAGATGATTAAGCAGCAGAGTTTGGAGTTTTCACAATTCAGGTAAAGGGTGAATGAAACTAAAATAAAATTGCCAAGTTAGATCCACTTAATTAGCCATAAGTTGCTATTTTATATTTATTGTTCTTGTTATTGGACTAACTAGGATAGCAAGTGGTGTTCGTGGTACTTATTTCTGAATCTCTACCATTTCTGAAATAGCAAAGAGTGCAACTGGAGCACAGTGTCATGTGCAGATTCACTATTAAGTCATCTGTGTGTGGAGGGGGGGTCTGCTCTTCTGTGCATGGGTCTCTGTAATGCAAATTGTTCTTCTGAGATTGGTTAGGAGAGAAATGATGTCAGCAGAAGCAGACTGACCCTGATGCTAATTAAGCATTGTGTTTATATGATGATGCCTTGCTGTAAAGTTTGCTAAAATATACAAATAACAGCAGTTAATTGACAGCATGAGATATTTGTCCATTCTTAATGGGCTTAGTGCCCAAGCACTTGGATTGCTCCATAATCCACTTAAAGAAGGGCATATGATCATACTGAGGAGATATTTAAATTTTCTGCTGATTTGACAGTAAAGGACAATCACTAGCATAGATGTCGTAACTCCCATAACTCATAATCCACCAGTAGATTGAGGATATGCATATCTAAATTATTAATGAGTGGTGAAGAATTCCAATAATACGTAAGACCAACCCCTTCACAGACAAGTTTGTATCTCATGGATGAAAGAAACTATATTTTTCCCAAATAGCCAAAAATTCTGAACACATGTGAGATAGTACAGCGATAAGTGATCGAGTTGAAAGAAAGTTGTAAACTATTAGTGAGAGAAAAATATTTTGGTCCATTTTGCTTGGGGTGGGACTGAATTTTATTTCTTTTAGAGAAAATATTGCTATTTAGCTGTTGTACCAAAAGATTCTGAGTGGACAAAGAAATAGCAAGGCATAACAGGGAAGTCTCGCTGATTAACAAAAACATAGGTTCTCTGGAGCTTTTGGCAATTATCAGCATTCTAAAATTTGTAACTTTTTGTGAATTACTCATTCTTTATTCTAAATGAGTAGTCACTTTTCATCTGAACTTGACCCTTGTAATTTTGTATTGTTTCTTAAAGACTTCAAAGGTGTAAAGAGTTCAAATCCCACAAAATTTGTATCTTTCTCCGATATTAGAAGAAACAAAGTCCAAGTGGCTGCTGTGGAATATTATATAGTATGTTAATATTTTGAAGTCAGCAGCAGCTAGTTCACTATAAAAGGCAAAGTCTGAGAACTCTGTAAAGAAGGTAAGAAAATTGCCAAACTACAGGTACCTCTTTCTTCAGCGCAAATGTGAGTAGTTGTAAGCCTCTATATGTTACCCAGATTAAACTGTGGATGCTGCCAGCACCAAGAAAAAAGAAACTGTGTAAAATGATTATGGTTGTGTCACTACCCTCCACCCCCGAATTCCCAAGTGATGAAGATGACTCCCCTTAGACGGAGTTTTGGATTTTGATGAACTTGGACTCTATACCGAGGGCTGGCATCTTGAGTGAGGAAAGACAGGCCCAGAATATACATATGCAAAGAATAAAAGAGATTCTAAGGGCACCTGTCTGAGGCAGATTAACTGGACTAGAAGGAGTTCACTTATCTCACTTCTGTCTTCCCTACAATCCCTATTTTTTTTTTTTTGTGCACAAGTAACTTGAAGGTGAGCTTTTTTCCAGAACCTAATTATAACAATAAAGCAGACACAACTGCAGTCATACCGCACCTACTTGTAAAAGGTTTCAGGCGGCTGCTAAGAAAAACACGAGAGCAAAAATAGCCTTAGAGGCAGAGGGGAAGAGGGTGTAGATATTAGGAACCAAAGATACAAAACATCAAAAAACTTGCCCCCAAAGGGAAGAATTGCTAAGTAAAACTCAACATTTTTCTCTTTGTCCTGGCACCTAAGTGAGGAAAAACCAGTCCTAAGTGAGCTCTCATTTTAGGGTGAAAGGAGTCACCCGAATTCAGAAGTTGGACCATGTGAAGAAAACTTGCCCACACTGTGGGAAGCTCTACTTGCTGCTCTGCACATGTGGAAGGAAGATGGACTTTGCATCCTAGCTCAGCCTCTTATTGGCTTTCTGGCCTTGGCCATGTTATTTACTACTTTAAACGTGGCTTCATTTGTGACAAGGGGCTATAATATCTCAGGAGCACAAGGTAAGTACCTAATCGCATTATACGGTAATACTGTTGTTGCTATTATTATTCCACAAAAGATCCTGGAAACATAATTCAGATGGACAGATTATTATATACTACTTTAGAAAATCAAGGCCATAACATTTGATTACATAAAAATGCACTTTGCTTCCTGACTTAAGGTCCAGCATTTGAACATTCTAGATGAAAAGCATCTCTCCTTGGGCAGGCACTATGACAGGTCTATTTTGTGAATGCTTTGAAATCTGGTCTGCAGACTGCTTTTCTTGACTAATGAAAATAGATTACTGGCTAGATGCTGCCCTGAGGTGTACTGTCTGTGCTTGGGATGCAGCCCAAGGCCCCAAGACGGCATGTCCTGCCACCTGGATGGTCAGGCAGGTGATGCCAGAATCCCGGGTGGGTTTGCAAAGGTCCCCACAAGAACTCATCCTGAGGGCATGTGGGAGAAGCATCTGACCCACCCGGTGCAGGCCTTTCCTACTGTGATTGAAGTCCTGGCTCATGGGGACAATGGGCTCCACAGATTGGAGCCACCTAATCAAATCTGCCCAGCTCTTCTTGCAGATACACAGATATGAATCTGCCCTTTGAGGTCTTGAGTTACTTTATGGCAGGGGACAGCAGGTGCCAGACAGAAGCAGAGACCTGCCTTGGGAGACACTGTGCTCCCAGCACTTTGAGCTTCGGGTTTCACCTTGTCCCTGTGCATTAGGGCAAAGGCGGCTGCCAACAACTTGTCTGCTCCACACTTCCTGGAGCCAGGGAGGTGAAAACTGTCACTGCCATCATGGAGCCATTTAGGACTGTGACTGCTGTTGCTATCTCTGTAAAAATGGAGTCGATATTTCAGTCTGACTGAGACATCCAGACTGAGGAAGGGAAGCAGAACCCACCCGACTTGTCTGTTTTATATCAGCTTTCAACCTTAAACAGCTATGTTAAGTGCTTTTGGGCTAGACCAGAATGCTTAAAGAATCTTATTAGAGTATTAATTATCATGGCATTTTGTAGAGGATAAAGATGAGCCCAGCTAGGAGACTCCTGCTGTCTGAACGCTGATGTTGCTGGTTTGAGTTCAGTAACCACCAGGAGGTGTGTTTTGCGTTCTTCTCAGATGTACTTTGTAAGACAGGTAACTTGGAAGGAGCAGAGAAGAAAGCAACAAAACCACTGATCTGTTTTCTTTTTTGAAATTTTAAATTACATGAAAAAGAAATTGAAACATGAATAGACAAAGACTTTGTTTATTTATTGCCAGGAGAGGCCCATTCGAATGCTGTTCTGTGATTTCATGGCACCATGGAGGCATAAACAGAAAACATAGGCTAATGCATTCAGTTAGGCACAGATTTTAAAGTCTAATGTGCAATCTAAATAGATATCACATGTATTCTTGCTATTTATCTATCTGTTGTGTACCCAGCAGTGAAGGGGGAGATGGCCTAACTAATGGGAGGCTCAGATCCGTCAGTAAATGTGCCTACGTGATCAAACCTCCAATATTTGATGGGTGTCTCTGGCTTCTTCATGCTCTTTGCTGCCTGAGGATCACTGTGAACCTGCCTTTGCCCGTTTCAGGTTAAGGTAGTAAGCATATTAGCAAAATGGATTAGGGCTGCTAGCTTATGGTTTCTGAATTGCAGCAGTAACTTTGCTGGGGTTGTTGTTGTTAAAGAGGGTCTTGATCTCTTTGGCAATGTAACTCCCATACTACCTACAGTGCAGCTAAATCAAGGCCAAAGCAGAGCCCACGATCTGGAGCTTCTGACTACTTTGTCATGTGTGTTCTCACTGCCATGGCTTCACTTACCTGTTAGTTCTTTTGAATGTTAAGCTTCCATGGTTTGGAGAAGTGCATGGACCTAAGGTATAGAATAATGCGGCACTTGCACAAGAACTCCAAGAACAGAGGAGGAGAGAATAATTCCATTTTGTTGGAGATCAGGCTTATAAGTAGGATGAATACCACTCAAAGAATTCCTCATCAAGCCCAGGTTCTGGGGATGCTTCTCACAGTTACGATCCACACGAAATCAAGTGGTATGGAGTCTTCCACCATCCTTAATTACAGAAACTTTCATTTTTATATAGGTTATCTTTTAAGAGTAACACATAGCATGGGAAAGAGATCTACGTTCTGTGATCTAGGTAAGCAAATTTGGTCTATCAGACAAATTTCATATTTTTTTCCAAATAATATATATATATATGAAAAAGTGATTGAATCGAGGCTGGCTGTGGAAAGTAACTTCAGAGACAAAAGCACAAATTCTTATTAAATTGCCATCAAACAAACTTTTTGTAGATACTAGATTTTTTATACCTAAAATGAAAATGGCTTAAAAAATCTCAAAACTCAAAAAAATTAAATCGGGAGCTTGCCAACTATGGAAAGCCCACCACTGACTTGTATTTCCATTTCCTTTCACTGGGCTTACCTGCAGGTTTGCAACCACAGTGGCCTCCCAGTGCCTGGGCCTTACTGCCTTTTGCTTTGGTCAAGCTCACACTTGGTTGGGAACCACTTTCTTGTTCTTTTTTATTATCAAATGTCCATTAAGTAGGAAATCACCCTCTTCTAGCTACAAAATAAATGTGCTTTTCTTCCCTCCTGACTTGTCAGAAGCAGAGTCTGGTGTTCTGTGAAGACGATCCCCTTGCTACCCGTATCACAGTGTGCTCGAATTACCTGCCAAGTGCTTGCTGTATAAATTATAGCTGCCTGGTGGGAGCTTTAATTCACATGCTTGATGTTTTAAAAAAATATTTTCAAGGTTGAACTCCATAAATCTGAGTTTTTTTGACTGGGTTATGTCGGCCCTCATTTTTCCTTTTCTTCTTATGTTTAGAATGAAATCAGCAGGAAAAGGAATAACGTGGAAACTCCACGAGAAAGAATGTTGTTTAATAAATCTCAATAAATAAATGCAGAGTTAGCTTAAATTAGAGAGCAGTATATCTTAGGATACAACTTATTTGTTATGCAAATGAGCCAGCATTCTTAATCTTTGAGAGCAGCTTTGCATGTCAAGATTGCTGTCTCTTTTAAGCCTGGCCTGGTGGTGCAGGCCTGTAATCCCAGCAGTCTAGGGGGCTGAGGCAGGATGAGCACAAATTCAAGTCCAGCCTGGACAACTTAAAGACTTAGTGAGATCCTGTCTTGAAAATCAAAAATAAAAATGAGCTGGGGAAGTAATTAGTGTGAAGGCCCTAGACTCAATCTCCAGTACCTTCATGATAATAATTGGTGTTGTTTCTGTTTTGTACACTTGGATGCATGCATATGTTGGTACAAGAGCACTGATAAATGCAAATTTAGTTTTAGACCATCAAATGGTGTATCACGGAGAAACTGAGCAGGGCTAAGCACTTACTTTGTGTCTGGCTTCAAGTTAGGGATTCACTTAATTCCTCCACCCTTTTCCTGCCTTGGCTTCTCTTCTTACAACACAAAATGTAGACTGAATGTTCAGATTAACTGATGTCCTGGAATACCGGAAGCTGGGACGCTGGACGGGCAGTTGCCGGTAGCGGCACCGGAATGCTTCCACAGCCCAGAGCTGAGCAGTGCTTTGTGGGAGATCTGCAGGGCAGAGTTTTGCCCATAGGCAGTTCTAGGAGAGGATAGAGGAGAGAAGGAAAGAATTGCTGAGTGATTAAATGGTTTGAACTAATGAAGACGTACATAAGCCAAACTTCTTCCCCCCTCCTCCCTTCACAGCACTAGAGATTGAACCTAGAGACTTCACACTGAGCTACTTTCCCAACGCTTATTATTTTTAAAAGTTTCCCTAAATCGCCCAGTGGGACTTGAATTTGGACTTCTCCAGTCACAGCTTCTCATAGTGCTGGGACTGTCTTGTGGCACCAGATCTTATCTGAACGTTCTACTTTAAATTTGAGTAAATTCTTGAAATACTTTTTCTTGTAGCTAAAGTCTGCCCCACCCACCCTTTTTTTTTTAATGCTGGATGAGACTGGTAATCTGGAGGCTGGTCAGAAGGCTTGCTCTGAATAATAAAGGGTGGAAACAACTGAGGTTTCTGAGACTAGGGAAGGGCAAGGAAAGACTTCAAGGGTCTGAGAACTTGGGGGGAAAATCAATGAAGCTGGACAGAGCTTCCGGAAAGGAGAAAAGGAAGGCAGCAGGCAGCTGCACCTGTAAGGAGAAGCTAGGCTGGAGACAGCTGGTGTGTCCGAATGGAATTTTACAGTTTTTGTGAGCAGTGTGATAAATGACTTTGGTTTGCCTTGCCTGTAGTACCAAGAGTCATTTGCTGTTCTGGATGCTTGGGGTGCATGTGGCTTATTTTATAGTCTGTGAAGAGGCCGCAGTAAAGTTGATGGCCAAAACAGAGCCAAGCTGATAGAAGTCTGTATCTGGATCAAGCAGGCTGCAGTAGTACCAGCTGGAAACCGGAACGATTGCTGCAGGTCTGCTGTGTTCCACAGTCCTTCCATAAGTGAACTCACTGGATTTTCCCATCACTGTAGAATTCCTGTCTGTTTCTGTGGACATTTTGATTCCCTTCCCTCCTTGCGGTCTGTGTTGCTCTGAACCTTGAACAGGAACCAGGAGAGTGAACACCTTTCCCTCAAGCTCTACGTTGCTTTTTGTGGCATTCCCTTCTAAGCAATGACAATGGCCTAGACTTGGCACTAGGACATAAATTTATTACCCAACCCTGTCCACACCTAGTCAGTGAAGGTTGTGACACGTTGCATATAAAACTCTCTCCCAGATGCATGGGCTCAAGTGACCCTTTATTTTCTTGCCTTTTATGACATTCATCAATTCCTCCCTAGATCCTTTCCCAGGTGGAGCTAAGTAGACTCTGGTGCCATCCCCAATCAGCGCTTATTTTATTTTTATGTGGTGCCACATTAGAATGTAATCACCATAAATCAGAGGCATCTTGCCAGGGCTCCTGGGTAAGAGAATATGCTCAGTACAACTAGAACTTGAACCTGACAGTCTTACTTTCTTTGCTCTTGACTGCCTTCCCTTTGGAAGAAAAATAATGCAAACTATCCTATTTTCCTGGTTTTTCTCTCATTTGGTCTTCTTCCGTCTTCAAGGGCAGACTGCTCTGCAAAGTATCTCCTGTCCTCCCAAATCCTGTATTCTCCTCTGATCCAATGATACAAAGAGGTCGTATCATTCCCTGCTTTACAGATGAGATTTAGAAGGTGAAGTGAATTGTTGGATGTTCAAGGTCACACAGCCAAAGAGAGCTAGAGCTGGGTTTCTGACTCTGACTCCCAAGCCTGGCCTTCTCCTTTCCCACCGTTCGTCTTGTTACCATTGTGAAGGAGTTATGGAGGACAGGGAAAGAATTATGGCACCTCGCTTATCTACCGTAAGCTAGACATATGAGGGGTGGAGGGTGGCTGAGTAAGCAGGGAAGACCAGCCATGTAGTTAATTTACAACCTCAAGTACATTGCCCTGAGCTTTTTATTTTGTTTAAACTTAATTAAAAAAATAAAATCTGCAAGTCTGCATTAGAATTCATTGCTCTAAAACTTACAGATGATACTATAGTTTTGTGATCATGCTTGCATTACTAATTATTTTAGGCAAAAGTTCAGGGGCAATATACTTTCCCTTCATTTCTCTAAAAGTTCAAGTGTAAACTTTACTGATATTACAGCAGAATAAAGAAAGTTTTGCTTATCAAATGCCTTCAATGCAGAAATACATTTTATTCTAACTGAAATATCAAGCATTAAAAACAGTAAAAAAATTTATAGATACATTCCCACACTGACAACTGCTGAGAATATATTTTGCTCTATTACTCCATGTTTGTATATATCAAAATATATAATCTTTTCATCCCAGGAGCCATCAGGCTGCCTTTGACATTGTGGCATCTGCTTGTTTTCCTATGTGGTAAGTTAGACCGTATGATTTTTCTTCTATGATATGCTGGATCAGTATCCTTTTTTTTTTCAACGTTATAAACACAAAAAATCAGAAAAAAATTCTAACTAAACCCCAGCTATTCCTTTTGCTTCAACAATTGAACAGTTGTAAAATCACAGCCTGTTCTTCTTCTGTTGCTCCCAGTTTTAGGAGCAAGTGAGTGGGTAAAAGACCATTGTATTTTAAAGCCGAACTTGAATATCTATCAATTTATCCATCCATCTATTCCCGAGTCTTTTAAAAGCATCTCTGGTTCAATCCCGACTTCAAGCAATTCCTATACAGGGGAGTCATTCAAACTGTTCTTCCCCATTCAGTCCAAGAGATACCTGAGAGACACGCAGCAAGGCGCAATGAGAGTGCTATGAGCTCTTTTATGCCATCTTTCCCTTCCCTCAGGTGGCAGCAGAAGTCCTGTTTGTGAAGCAGATGGACTCAGAAGTGGGAACAAGGGACCCCGTCTTCGGGCTAGCTGTATCCCCTGACATTGGCCTCACTTCTGCAGTAGTCCCCACACCATCAGGTATCTGTGTCAGAAACTAGGGAGCTGTGATGACAGGTGCTCCCACGAGATTGTGTGCACTTTAAATCCCGACTGTGCTAGCAGAGGACCCAGCTCATGGAGGAATCACTCACCTTAGCCTCACAGCTCTGGAGTTAAGGCAGAGGAGAGGGGTGTTTTACATGCAGGATGAGCAGCCTCTCCTGATGGGCCGTCACATGGTCTGCACCCACAGAAGAGCTGGATGTATGGGGCCAGTGCTTCATTTTAGCTGGATCTGCTCTTGTGTTTCTTGCTTCCTGTGTCTATCAAGAGGAAGTGCTTCAAAGATGAGGGCCGGAGTGTGGATGCAGTGTAGACATTCAAAATACTCTGCAGAACTGACTCATTCCTTTATGATTCTAGGCACTGCTGTTTTGGAGGCAGGACTGGAAAAAAGATAACAGAGTTTAATGTCCTAATGGAGGAGATAGGAGTCAAAGTGAAACAGAGTGAATGGAAATGGGGAGGAGGCAGCACCTGCAATTTGAGGCTTTAGGATGTATGCAAAAGCACTGGCCCTGTGGGTGCTTCTCAGAGTATGGTCTTGGGGGCAGTAGCAGCATCTGTGAGCCTTCTGTGAATTCAAATTTCTAAAGATCTACTAGAAGTTTCATCTAAAGATATAAAAATCTAAATCAGTATTTTTGGGGAAAGACATCTCCAGGTGATTCTTACCTAAATTTTGAGACACACTGGGCAAGATTACAAAGTCACCTTGAACATCAAGTGCTAAAAAAAAAAAAAAAAAAAGCTCCACAGTGTATACTCATCCTGGGCCAGTAGAGGACTTCTCCAAGCATTTCAGTGGCCCAGACTGCAGTAGCTGCCATCTTCCAAAATGATGATTGTCATGAGGAAATAAGGAAGATCTGTGGTGGTCTTACAACCAGATAGCCATGTAGGAAGTGTTTGCAAGCACTCAGCTACTTCCTTGGCTGTCTCCATCCCAAGGGACCCCGGAAGAGCAAGCCTACTCTGTGTCCAGGAGGAGGCATGTGACAGGTACACTAGAAAACTGGCCTGAAGCAGCATCGTGTTTTTGAGCTCTGACAGATGAGTAAGTGCCATCTCTGTGAAGAACACTTCAGAAACAGAAGTGGGAACAGCCAGGAATCAAAAATAAGTACCAGTCTGCTTATTCCAGAGATGAGAAACACGTGGAAGTAAAAGGTAATTGGTGCCAGAAATGTAGTGCAGTGTATATTAGCAATGACTGCAGCGACAGACACCAAAAATATTATTGCATACTTTTGGGTGGTCAGTACTGCAGTGCCGTCCATAGATTCTGTGGTTCCCTTTGAGACTGATATGATTTGCGGAGATGGAACCACATACTAGAAAATGCATGAGATTTGCTTCCCATCCTTGGTATACCATTTATTTAGCTTTGTGTCTATCTGTGGAAAACTTATACTTGTTGACACTGAGTTTCTTTTATATCTGTAAGATGCCTTCTAGTCCAAGTTTTTATATAGACAAAGTGAAGAATGTAAGGGGCTGTCTAGTACACTTTGTGGCATTTGTTTTGGTGTCTTAATAGTAGACATATACAACACAGCAGATTTAGAATGGAAGAGATTCATTGAATCTTGAAAAGTGAAAGGCTTTTAGAAAAGTCTGACCATTCCATCCAACACAAAATTCTCTAAAAACTTTCTGACAGTTGGTCATACAATCATGTTTGACACTCTAGTGACCAACAAATCTCTTCTTTCAAGAAAGCCTTTTCAATACTGAATTTCCCAAAATGTGTTTTCAGAAGACCAGTTTATTCATATAGTTCATTTGTGCTTGAGGAAAATGCATTGTAAGGTCAAAAATGTTTTCAGAATTCTGAGTTGAAGTTTTGTAAGTTTATTATACAACTTTTTGGAGCTTATATTTTTAGAAGCATCATGATTTTTTTCAATGTAGTTCTATTTAAAGAGTGTTTTTCAAATACTTCTTTACAGAGCACTTTAAGGGACTAGTGTTTTGAATAACATACTATGGTAAATGCGGATATAAATTTTAGACTTTATTATGGGAAAAGACTCTTATAATAACTTGAAACTGTATCTTTTCTGTTTCTCCTCTCAAACAACAGATATGTCTATTTTGTCTTTAGCACATTAGATCTCAAAGAATTAATTATGATTTGGGGCATAGTCTGGAATAGAATAAAATAAGTCAGTGTGGCTATGGCAACATGCAAGGCTTCTAGCATCCATCTTTAAACTTGGTCATGAACACAAGTAAACTGCTGCAATAGAAGATGGAGCAAATTTCCCTGGCTGATATTTCTAATTAAGCAATTAGAAATACCGAGAAAGCCTTTGTCTGAAGAACAAAAGAGATTGTGCTCAGGCCTCTATGCAAGCTTTTGATGCCTCTCATCTGGTTACCTTTCTGTTGACAGCATTATAATCTCATCTGGAGTCCAGGCCGAACACGGCAGCAAAGTTAAGTCACTGGCCAAGGCCACTGAGGGACTGTATATGTCAGCTTCTAAAATAGAAGGCCAAGGTGTCTGGCTCCTGTGGTCTCGGCTTGTGAACACACCACCAGCTCAGAAGAGGTTATTTGATGCTGCGAGGGGAAACTGAACTGTCAACAGAATGAAAAGGTTTCAGTGATATCCTTTCCCTCGTGTGACATCTCTGTGATGAGATCTTCTGATGTCTCCAAATCCACATTAGTTGTGCAATGTAATGAGAAATTGCTGCTGCCATCAGAAGCCTGGGGCAATTATCCATCTTCTCTGAGCATTTTATTAGTGTAGTATGGATGTGATGCAAAGAACTCTGGGATAGGAGTTAAGAGACCTGAGCTGCAGTTCACCTGTGTGCCTTCCCGTAACAAGCTATGTGAAAATGGGCAGGAAAATGGTTCTCCTGAATCAGAATTCTTACCTGGGCAGTAAGTGAGGTGAATCAAATGTCTCTCACTTTTAGCTTACCTTTGCAAAAGTTTTCTTTTTCAGTGAAAGAAATTCCTTTTGTTCCCAAAATTAGAAGCATAATAATTGTATTTATTGAAATAAAATGTGACTCTGAACTTTCTCTTCTGGCCCAGGTGAAGTTCACTGTCAGACATTGACATCAACATTCCCCTCATGGAAGATACCATTATGTTTCATCACCACATATAGCAGCACAACGCCCTCTAAGCTTCTGGTTATTGGGTGTCTTAGTTACTTTCTCATGACTGTGACTCAATACCTGACATGCACAAATTAGGCGAGGAAAGATTTGTTTTAGCTCACAGTTCAGAAGGTTTCAGTCCTTTCATGGATGGGTAGCTGGAAAATGGTGGAATCACACAGTGGGGCTGCAGCTAGAGCAAGGACTTCGGAGACAGAACCTCATGGCCGTATCGTAGAACTGAGACCAGTCTGGGACGAAGGGTGAAACCAGCACACACTCTTCCAGGTCTTTGAATAATGAAATATTTTAAATTTTTATTTAGTGACAATTTATTTTACCCATCTACCAAGCCCTGTGCAACATCTTTTAGGTTCATCTCTTCATTTAATTGTCAAAACCCTGAGGTTAGTGTCCTTAGTATTACCAATCACCTATGAAATCTGTGTTTCCCATTCTCTAACAAGGCAATAAAATGCCTACCAAAATTCTTAACTCCACAAAATCTGATGTCATGGGCCTTGAAGGTTCTTTCAAGAGAAACTTGAAAGAAGTCAAAAAAATAAATGAACCAAATTCAAACAGCCTAAGACATAGTCAAACAAATTCATAAGAGGGTTAACAAGCATAAAGAGGAATTTACTAAACACATAATGGCCTTAATTGGTAAAAAAAAAATTGTGAGTTTATGGAAGATGCAACAAGGTGGATGAATCAATAAGGCAATGCAGGATATTAAGGACCATTCTGGTACAGAGTTAGAAAGTCTGAAAATAAATCAAGCTGAAATTCAGCTCCAAAGATTCAACTGCAAGCATGAAGGGTTGGAGGAATAGGATAGTGTTTAAAGCGCTTGCCTAGCAGATGCAAGGCCCTGATTTCGATTTTCTCGCACCACATAAGCTGGGCATGGTGGTACATACCTATAATTTCAGCATATGAGAGGCTGAGACAGGAAGATTGCTGTGAATTCACAGCCAGCTGGGGCTACATAGTTCAGGATCAGCCTGGACTTCAGAGTGAGACCCTGTCTTAAAAAAACACAAACAAAAACAAACTCATGAGAAGCTGACTCAGGCACTAGAGGACTGACTATTGGATCTTGAAGATAAAAGTAAATTAAGCTATGTACTCAGTCATACCCTAAAAAACAGACAAGGTAGTGGGATACAACAGCAGCTGGATGGCTCAAGACAACCAACCTTAGAATTACAGGAGAGAAAATTAGAGGATAGCACAAGAGGTATAAAGAACTTATTTTCTGAAATCATGGTAGAAAGTTTCTCAAATCTAGGAAAAAGAAATTAATACTGAGGTACCTGAGGCATATAGAACACCAAGTCACCTTGAGCAGAAAAGATCCTTTCCACAACACACCATAAATAAAATACTGGAAACTGAACAGAGAGAAAACTAAAAGCTTAAGGACAAAAACAGCAAATAACCTACCAAGACAAGTCTATAAGAACAACTGGGGTTTCCACACAAACCTTATAGGACAAGAGAGCACGGAGCAAAATCTTTCAAGTACTAAAATGAAGTGTCAATCTAGACTGTTTTATTTGGCAAAATTATTCTTCAAATTGATAGAGAAGTGAATTTTTTTCATGACAAAGAGACTCTAAACAGCATTGCAGAAAATACCCAGAAGAAGGAATCACCAGAACAGGTAACATAACAAATGTAAAATAAATAAATAAATGACTAAGAATCAACACTGAAAAATAAGACAATGACAGGATTTAGTAAATATATTAATAATACTTTCAATGTTTATGGCCCTAGCTCTCCAATTAAAAGACAGACTGGTAGATTGGATCAAAAACAAAACTACAAAATTTATTGATTTCAAAAGGCATGCTTACGGTAAAAGGAGCTCACAAGGAGTTTGATCTTACATCCCACCACGTGTTTCCACCATTTCAAGCCAACTGCCCACTCAGGAATGGATTGTGACCTAATTGATAGTTAATGTGACAGTAGCCTAAAGAAGGCACAAATAGCTATACTCCTCTCAGAAGCAACAGCTTTTAAGTAAAAACAGATCACAAGAGACAAAGTATCATAAATATATGCCTGCCAAATATTGATGCACCCCATTTTATAAGACAAAAGCTGCTGGACGTGAAAGAACAAATAGACCCCAGTGAAACCACAGTAGAAGATGCCGATACCATACTTTCATAAATAGGTCATCTAGACATAAATCTTAAGTATCAGAACAAAACCACAACATGGAAAAACAAAACAAAAAAACTGGACTTAACAGGTGTCAACAGAGTATACCATCAACATCAAAGGAATACACTTTTTTTTCTTAGCAGAATATGGAAGTTGTTTCAGAATACATTATATCCTAGGCCATAAATCATGCCTAAATAAATACAAATGAATTGAAATAATTCCCTGTATACTTTCAGAATAATGGAGTGAAACCAGAAATCAATAACAAAAGAAACTACAAAAATTATACAAATATATAGAGATTAGATAATACATTACTGAACAGGCAAATGCTTACAGAAGAAATCAGGGAAAAAATCAAAAACTTCCTAGAGACAAAAAAACAATGAAAACAATGGAGACATATACCAGAATCTATGGGACACAGTGAAAACAGTACAAAGAGGGAAATGTGTAGTTATGAACACACACATTAAGAAAAAGGCAGTTCCAAATTATCTGATGATGGATTTCAGTATCCTACAGAAATAAGAACAATCCAAATCTTAAAGCAGTAGAAGGAAAGAAATTATAAGATCATGGGCTTCCGGGCAAGATGGCAGTCAAGTGACAAAATTGCACAGTGTCTCCTTGTGGACTCAAAAAGTTGAGATTATAGTTAAAAATTGCCTGTTTAACTTAGCTAGGAGATAGAGGAGCACCCCAGCAACCAAAAGGAAGGCTGTAGGAAGGTTTGAAACTCTGTAGACACATCAGCATCTGAACAAACCCAGGAAGCCACCGTAGGCTGATTGTGAGTGGCTCTAAGCCACCAGCATCTGTAAATGGAGGAAAGCCCAGAGCCTGGAACCTCAGACAAAGGTAAGAGCAGATCAGTCTGGGAGAAGTGGGAATTGACAGCAGCAGCTGGTAGAACTAGCCTCCAGAAATGAGCTTGCATGAAGTACAAACTGCAAACATATGCAAACTTGCCCTAGGAAAGTCCTTTTAGAGCCTTGATAAGCATGGGAGAATCAGCACTTGGCTGCCATAACTGGCAGTGATATAGGCAGGAATCTTTTTTTTTTTAAGAGGTCGATTCTGAACTGTTTCAAGGAAAAGAGGGCTCATACGAGCCACATCTGGGGCTTGGGGCTTAAACCGTGTCCAGGCAGACACTGGCACAAGAAACAATTGTGGAGGGAAGAGAAAGGCCACTTATCTCCTAAATGGATTAGGTGGTAATAAGAGTACCTCAGAGACTGGAGAATTCATCCTCAGGGGAAAGAAGGCAGGACAGGTGGGAGAGCTTTGCTGGGAGGCCTGGATGTGATCAAGACATCTCAGTGGCCATAGGAGAACATAGAGGAAAGAAACATCTAAAGAGAAAATGTAACCAAAAGAAAAAGAACCACTAGAGGAACAGGACAATGACAGAATTCATTAAAAATCTTACAATAATTACTCTCAGTGCTGATGGTCTTAACTGATCAATCATAAGACACAGGTTAGCAGAGTGGATCAAAAAACAAAGCCAAACTACTTGTTGCCTGCAAGACACATGTCATCCACAAAGAAGCACAGAGACTGAAGGTGAAAGGCTGTAAACTAATACTACATGCTGTCTGAGCCTGAGAAAAAGCTGGAGTAGCCATATGATTTTCAGATACTGTAGACTTCAAACCAAAACAGATCAGAATGGACAAAGATTGTCACTATATACTTGTAAAAGGACAATTCAATAGGAAGAGATTATAATTATAAACATATATGCACCCAATAGAGGTGTACCCAGTCACATACAACAGAAACTACTGTGCATGAAGGTCCAAAGAGGCCGTAATACAATCATTCTATGGGGCTTGAATACTTCACTCTTACAAATAGATAGATCAACTGGACAAGAACTCAACAAAGAAACATCAGAGCTAAATACACCATGGAGAAAATAGACTTAATTATTTACAGACTATTCTATTCAATGTAAACAGAACACACCTTTTTGTCAGCAGCATATGAAACTCTTTCCAAAATAGACTATATCCTTGTACATAAGACATGCTTAAATAAATACAAAAGAATAAAAATCATTCCCTGCACACTTTCAAATCATAGTGGAATTAAACTAGAAATCAAGAGCAAAAGTAACTACAGAACCTATACATATACATGGACATTCAATAATACATTATTGAATAAGGAATGAATCACAAAAGAAACCAAGAAAGAAATCAAGCATGTCCTAAAGTCAAATGACAATGGAAGCACATCATCATCCCAGAATCTGTGGGATGCAACAAAAGCAGTACTAAGGGGAAATTTATAGCTATGAGTACACATATGAAGAAAAAAGATTGCTCAGATTAACTAATAATGCAACTCAAAATTATACAGAAACTGAAAAAGACTAAAGAGAAAAAGGCTAATCCAAAGGAAGTCAAAGGAAAGCGATTATAAGAATCAGAGCAGAGGGGCTGGAGGAATAGCACAGCAGCTGAAGTATTTGCCTAACAAGTGCATATCCCTGAGTTCAATTCCCCAGTACCACAGAGCAGGGTGTGTTGACACAAGCCCATAATTGTAGCACTTGGAGGCTGACACAGAATAATTGCTGTGAGCTCAGGACCAGCCTGCACTATAGAGTGAGACCTTGTCTCAAAAAAAAAAAAATCAGAGCAAAAATCAACAAAATCGAAACTAAGAAAATACAAATTAGTGAGTCAAAGAGTTGGTTCTTTCAAAGCATGAATAAGATTGATCAAACTGTAGTCAAATTCACCAAAAGAAGGAAAAATAAATTCACATCAATGCAATGAGAAATGAAAAAGGTGAAATCACAACAGACACTGTTGAAATCCAGAGAATTACTGGAGACTATTTCAGAAAACTATATTCCAACAAATTCACAAACTCAGAAGAAATGAATAAGTTCCTCAACACGTGTTACACCAAAATTGAGCCAACAAGATATAGAAACCCTGAATAGAGCAACAACCAGGGATGAAATTGAGCCAATAATAAAGAATTTATCAACAAAGAAAAGCCCAGGACTTGATGGATTCATTGCAGAATTTTATCAGTACTTTAGAAAAAGTTAGTGCCAATGCTCCTTAAACTCTTCCATGAAATTAAAAAGAGGGAATAAGGCCCAACTCCTTCCTGGAAGCAGATACCATCTTGATCTCCAGATAAAGACTCAACAAAGAAAACTACAGGTCAGTTTCCATAATGAATATAGATGCAAAAATCCTCAATAAGATACTTGCAAACAGAATGCAATAAATTATTAAAAGGACCGTATATCGTGACCAAGTTGGCTTCGTCCTTGGGATGCAAGGCTGGTTCAACATATGGAAATCAATTAATGTAATACATCCCATTAACAAAAGCAAAACAAAAATTACTTGATTATCTCAATAAATTTAGAAAAAGCTTTTGGAAAAATACAACACCTTTTCTGACCATAATTCTGATGAAAATTGACACAGAAGCTAAGAAAATCAACTTACAACAACACTATAGGCATCCTAAATGGGGAAAACAGGGCATTTCCTCTCAAATTGGGACAAGACGAGATGTCCACTGCCACCACTTCTATTTAGCATAGTACTCAAACCTTGGCTGGAGAAAACAGGCAAGAGACTGGAATAAAGAGAATACACATAGGAAAGGAAGAAATTAAATTATGCTTATTTGAAGATGTATGATCCTTTTACATAGAGCACCCTGAAAACTCTACCAGAATACTCTTAAAGCTAATAAATTAATTCAGCCAAAATTGCAGGATATAAAATTAATACACAAAAATTAGCATTCCTTGATAGCAGCAATAAAAACAGATCAGAAAAAAACAGTCTTATTCATAGTCTTCTCAAAGCAAATTAAATACCTACAAATCAACCTAATGAAGCAAGTGAAGGACCTCTCACTGAAAACTATAGTACTTTGAAAAAAGAAATCAAAATTTTAGAAAATGGAAGGAAAGCTCCTGTTCTAGGACAGGCAGAACCAACACTGTCAAAATGGTCACACTGCCTGGAATGATAACCAGATTCAATTGAATCCCAATCAAGATACCAACAGCATTGTTTTAACAGTACTAGGAAAAATGATCCAAAATCTTTATGAAACCACAAGAGGCCAAGAATAGCAATAATAAACCTAAGCAACAAAACAAAAGCGGGAGGCATTATGGTACCAGATATCAAATTATATTACACAGCAACAGTGTCATAAAATGTCACTGTATTGCCATAGACAGGTGGATCAATGGTGTAGAATTGAGGGTACAGAAAAAAACTCTGAGTACCTACTTCAGTCATCTGATTTTTGACAAAGGAGTCTAAAATATACACTGGAATAAAGACAGCAACTTTAGCAAATGGTGCTGGGAAAATTGGCTAACCACATGCAGAAGAATGAAACTAGACCCGCAGTTTTAGCCATGCACTAACATCAAATCAAAATGAATCAAAGACTTAGCCATTAAAATAGAAACAGAACAGTAAGAATGGCTGGTATTAAGAACTCAAAAAAGTACAACAAAAAAGTGCTGGTAGGTTGTGGGGAAAAGGATCCCTTCTACATTGCTGGTAGGACTGTAAACTGGTACACTATAGAGAGAAGTATAGAGATGTCTCAAAAACCCTGAAAATTGATATTCCATTTGATTCAGCTATACCACTTCTGGGTATCTTCCCAAAAGAGTTAAAGTCATCATAGAAGAATGAAACATGTATACCCATTATTATAGCAGTACAATTTACAATAACCAAATCTTGGAAGGAGCCAATATGCCAGAGTACAGATGAATGTCTTAAAAATGTGGTATGGAGATATATTATACATGCATACACAAAGGAATACTATTTTGCCATGAAAAATGACAAATTTGAGTCCTTTTTAGGAAAATGGAGGCAACTTGAGACCATTATGCTCAGCAAAATGAATCTGACTCAGAAAGTTAAATATAATTTATTTTAATATAATAAGACCAAATCATAAAAGCATATGAGATATGGAAGAAAGTAAGAATATGTACTTGGCAGCTATATTGATCTCAGTTTCATCAGACTTCAAAAGAAAACAGGTGAAGAGAGACAAAGATGGCCACTATATACTGGTTAAAGGAACACTGGAACAGCAAGAAATCACAGTTATCAATATATATGCCCGCAACTCTAGAGCAACCAATTATGTAAACCAAAAATTACTAGTTCTGAAAGGACACATAGGCCTCAATACAATTATACTAGGGGACTTTAATACCCCACTAACACAAAAGGATAGAACAACCAGACAAAAAAATCCACAGAGGTATACCACTTCTGAAAGACACTCTAGAAAACTTGGACATAACAGAGTTTTTACAGAGTTTTCCAACCAACATCAAGTGATTACATGTTCTTCTGAGCAGCACATGGAACATTTTCTAAAATAGACCACATCCTAGGACATAAGTCACCCTTGAACAAGTACAAAGGGATACAGATAATTCCCCCCATACTCTCAGACCATAGTGGAATAAGACTGGAACTTAACAGCAGCAGAAACAGAAGAAAATACACAAATACATGGAGACTTAACAACTTACTATTGACCAAACAATGGATTATGAAAGAAACCAGAGAAGAAGTCAGAAACTTCACAGAGTTTAATGATGATGGAAGTAGATCATATCAAAATATGTGGGACACAATGAAAGCAATCCTTATAGGAAAATTCATAGCCATAAATGCACACATCAAAAGAACAAACAGTCACAAATAAATTTGCTAATGATACACCTTAAGGACCTAGAGAAACAAGAACAACTTACCCCAAAGGCAGTAGAAGAGAATAAATTATAAAGATTAGCTCTGAAATGACATTGAAATTAAAAAGACAATAAAAGAGATTGAGTCAAAGAGTTCGTTCTTTGAAAGAAATAACAAAATTGCCAAACCTCTTGCTAACTTCATCAAGAAATGGAAAGAAAAGGCACAGATGAGCACACTTGGAAATGAAAAGGGTGAAATTACAACAGACTCTGCAGAAATTCAGAATACTATAAGAAATTGCTTTGAAAACACCTATATTCTAACAAATTTGAGACCTGGGAAGAAATGTATGACTTCCTAGATACATATAAAATACCAAAATCAAATGAGGAAGATATAAAAATCTTGAACAACCCCATCACATACACAGAAATTGAAGCAATAGTAAAAAGCTCTACCTACAAATAAAAGTCCATGCCTGGGTGGATTCACTGCAGAATTTTTTCAGTACTTTAGGGAAGAACTAACTTGAATCCTCCTCAAACTATTTCATGAAGTAGAAAGTGAAGGGTTACTACCAAACTCACTTCTTGAGGCTAGAATCAAACTAGTCCCAAAACTAGCCAAAGACTTAACCAGAAAGTAAAATTGTAGACCAATGTCCTTAATGAGTATAGATGCAAAAATCCTCAATAAGATTCTGACAAACAGAATCCAACAAGTAAGCCGAAAGTTCATATACCATGATCAAGTTGGCTTCGTGCCTGAGATGCAAGGTTGGTTCAACACATGTAAACCAATCAAGGTAATACACAATATCAAGAAAAGTGAAAACAAAAGCCACATGATTATCTATATTGATGCAGAAAAAGCCTTTGACAAAATCCAGCACCCCTTCATGATAAAAACATTGAGAAAAATAGGTATAGAAGGGCTCTTCTTAAAACTCATAGAGGCCATATATGCTAAGCCTACTGCAAATATAGTAAATGGAGAAAAATTGAAATAGTTTCCTCTCAAATCAGGAACAAGACAAGGCTGCCCACTCTCACCACTTTTATTCAACACAGTCCTTCAAACACTTGCCATAGCAATCAGACAAGAAAATGAAATAAAGGGAATCTGCATTGGAAAGGAGGAGGTCAAACTTTCCTTATTTGCAAATGATATGATTATCTACATGGAAGACCCTAAAAACTCCACTAGGAAACTCTTAGAAATAATAAAAAAAAATTTAGCCAAGTCACAGGCTACAAAATTAACACTAAAAAATCAATAGCTTTTCTCTACACTAACAATGAACTTATTGAGCAAGAACTCAGAAAAACAAGTCCATTCTCAATAGCTCAGCAAAAAATTAAATACCTAGGAGTATACATAACCAAGGAAGTGAAGGACTTATATAAATAAAACTACATACATTGAAGAAAGAAGTTATAGGAGACATTAGAAAATGGAAAGGCATCCCCTGCTCTTGGATAGGCAATATAAATGTAGCCAAAATGACTATACTACCTAAACTGATATATAGATTCAATGCAATTCCCATCAAAATACCTACAAGTTTCTTCAAAGAACTTGAAACAACAATTGTTAAATGCATATGGAACCAAAAGAGACCAAGAATGGCCAAAGCAATCCTGAGCAACAAGACCAAAGCAGGAGGCATTACAGTCCCAGACATCAGGCTATATTATAAAGCCATAGTTGTAAAAACAATTACATACTGGCACAAAATAGGCAGACAGACCAGTGGAACAGAATTGAAGATGCAGAGACAAACCCAAACACCCTCAATTACTTAATCTTCGACAAAGGGGCCAAATGCATATAATGGAAAAAGGACAGCCTGTTCAACAAATGGTGCTGGGAAAACTGGACATCCACATGCAGAAGAATGAATCTAGTCACACACCTATCACCATGCACCAAAATCAAATCAAAGTGGATCAAAGACCTAGACATTAAAAGCAAAACACTGAACCTTCTAGAAGACAAATTAGGCCAATATCTGAAAGACATAAGAGTAGGCAAAGGCTTCCTTGACAAGACACCAAGAGCAAAAGAAATTATCCCCATCATTAACAAATGGAATCTTGTCAAATTATAAAGCTTCTGCACAGCAAAGGAAACTCAAGAATGTCAAAAGAGAACCAACAGACTGGGAAAAAATACCACCAACATCTCAGATAGGAAGCTCATAACTAGAATATACAGGGAGCTGAAGAAAAGTCAGCCTACCAAAATAAAGGATCTTATTGAAAAGTGGGCAAATGAAATGAAGAGGCAGTTCACTCAGGAAGAAGTACAAGTGGCCAATAGATACATGAAAAGATGTTCAACATCTCTAGCCATAAGAGAGATACAAATCAAAACAACGTTAAGATACCATCTCACTCCAGAGAGAATGGGCTGTATCAACAAGTCAAATAGTAATCAGTGCTGGAGAGGCTGTGGCAAGAAAGGAACCCTCCTGCACTGCTGGTGGGAATGTAAATTCATACAACCACTTTGGAAGGCAGTATGGAGATCTCTCAAAAGACTAGAAATAAATATCCCTTTTGATCCAGAGACACCCCTCCTGGGAATATATCCAAAAGAGGCCAATACAACACACAACAGAGATATATGTATACCCATGTTCGTAGCAGCACAACTAATAATAGCTAAAATACAGAAGTCATCAAAATACCCATCAACAGACCAGTGGATACACAAACTGTGGTATTTATACACAAAGGAATACTATGCATCTATAAAGTCCAACAGCGTGGAGGCTTATACAGGCAAATGGAAAAAACTTGAGAACGTCATGCTTAGCGAAGTGAGTCAGAAGCAGAAGGTGAAACATCGAATCGTCTCTCTAATATGAGAGACCCAGATCACAACTCTCATGGAACTTAAAATGAAAACAAAGTGAAACAGGGGTGTAGGGTGGGGAGGGAGAGAGGGAGGGGTGGGTTGGGTGAGTGACAAAAGGAGAGTGGGAAAGTCCTTATCACCTTGTCAAGATACGTAGGTGCACAAAATGCTCAACTTCATTGTAAACCTTAAATTTTGCACTTATACATACCAATAAATTTGGGGGAAAAGAATATGTACTTGGTGGAGAAGAAAAGGCAAAGTGGGGGGGGTGGGGTGAGAGGATGGGAAAGGGACACAATACATAAATAAAAAATTAGAGTTAGAAAAGAAATTATAAGACCGGAGTAGGAATGAGGAAATAGAGATAAAAATTAGAGAAGATCAATGAATTAGAGTTGGTTCTTAAAAAAGATAGTTTTGGCTAGAGGCTTAGCAATCTTATCAAAAGAAGGAAAAGGAAAACCCCATATCAATGTAATTAGAAAATGGTGTAATCACAATGGACTATGTTGAAATATAGATGATAAATTATTTTGAAAACTTTTTTCTAATAAATTGGAGAACATAGAAGCAATGAATTCTTACATACGTAAAAACTCTGAATAAACCACTAACAAGAAATTGAAGAAGAAAAGTCTATCCATAAGATTTGACTGATTCACCACAGAATTTACTAGAACTACAGGTAAAGGCTAACCCAAATACTTCTGAAGCTTTTTCATAAAACCAAAGCAAAAGGAACACTCCTCTTTCCTAGAAGCTGACATTATTCTGGTACTAAAACCAGGCAAAGACTTAACCAAAAGAGATCAACTATATGACTGTTTACTTAATGTATGAAGATGGAAGAATCCTCAACAAAATACTTGGAAAGAAAGGATACAACAAATTTATAAAGATCATACATTATGACTAAATTACTTTCATCCCTCGGATATGACAATGGTTTAACATATGTAAATAAGCCCACGTAATACATCATATAAACAAAATTAAGAACAAAAGTCATATAGTCATCTCAAAAGAGAGAAAATATCTTTGACAATATCCTATATCTATTAATGATTTAAAATTCTGATAAAAATAAGTATGAAGAGATGTGCCTTCAAGGTGATAGGACCCATTTGTGACAAAACGGACGTCCAATATCACACTAATAGATAAAAATCAGAAGCATTTCCTCTAAAGTTAGGAACAAAACAAGAGCCCCTTTCTCACCACTACTTTTCTGTATAATACTTGAAACTTTAGCCAAAGCAATCAGGCGAGGAAATGAAACAAAGGGGAGACATATAGAAAAGAAAGACGTTAAATTAATCTTATTTGCAGATGACATAATCCTTTAAAATGAAGATCCAAAAAACTCCATTAGAATACTTTTGGAACTAATAAACAAATACAGCTAAGTTGCAGGTTATAAAATCAGTACAGAAAAGCCAATAGCATTGCTATATACCATAGGTGTAATCACTAAGAAGAGAATCCAAAAGCAATCCCATTCATAGCCTCAAAGAAAATTAAATACCTACGAATCAAAATGAAATGAAAAGACCTTTGCAATGAAAGCTATAGTACTCTGATAAAAGAGATTGAAGGAGACATTAGAAAAATGTAAAAACATCCTGTTTCTGGATAAGCCAAACAAATATTACAAAAATGACCATACTGCCAAGACTGATATGCAGATTCAATGCAATTCGAATCAAAATACCAACAGTATTTTTCATAGAACTTAGAAAAATAATTCTAAAATTTACATAGAACCAGAAGAGATTCAGAATAGCCAAAGTAATCCTAAACAACAGACATATTCAAGAGAATCCCAATCTTGGATATCAAGTTATTGTTCAAAGAAACAGTAATAACCACATGGTATTGACACACACACTAAAGTCAGGTGACTCAATGGAACAATCAAAGATACAGAGACAATTCCAGACATTTTCAGCCATGTGAAACAAAACATATGCTGAAGGAAAGAGAGCTTCTGTAACAAAACAATCAGGCAAGAAATTGAAGCAAAGGGGATACATATATAAAAGAAAGAAGTTAAATTAAATTTATGTTATTTGCAGATGACATGACCCTTTACAATGGAGACCCAAAGAACTCCATTAGAACGCTCTTGGAACTAATAAAAAAGTTTAGCTAAGTTGCAGGTTATAAAATCAGTGCTGAGAAGATTGGTTATCCACATGCAGAAGACTGAACCTATAACCACTTTTAACATCTACTAAAGTCAAATCATTGGATCAAAGATCTAGACATTAAAACAAATACTGAATTTGCTGGAAGACAGGCCAAACCCTTGAAGACATGGGAACAGGCAAAAACTTTCTAAACTGAGCATCCATTGCATAAAAAAACAACACCAATATGACGTATGGAGTTATATCAAATTAAGAAATTTCTGGCCAGGAAACAATCGGGGTGAAGAGAGAACCAAAAGAATGGAAAAATATTTTTTCTCGAAAGAAGAAATGCAAATGGCTGATAAACATATGGAAAAAATGTTCATGTTCAGAATCCCTAGCCATTAAAGAAATGCAGATGAAAACAACAGATTCTATCTTACTCCAGTAAGAATCAGTGCCGATAAGGCCTCAAAAAACAAATGCTGGTGAGGTTGTGGGGGAAAAGGAACGCCTCTGCCTAGTTGGTGGGGATGTAAACTGGTACAAGTATAGAAATCATTATGGTGATTCCTCAAAAAACTGAAAATAGACTTTGCTATACTACTTCTGGGAATCTTTCCAAAAATCTTTAAGACACCATACAACATTGGTATAAGAATACTTATGTTTCCAACAGCACAACTCATAATAGCTACATTCTAGAAGCTGCCGATATATCCATCAACAGATAAAATGTGGTCTACATACACAGTGAACTACTACTTTGCCACAAAGACAATTGAATGAACCATTTGTAGGCAAATGGATGCACCTTGAGACCATTAAGCTTGGGGAAATGAATCAGACACAGAAAGTTGCATATCACATGGTTTCTCTAGTTTGAGAAACCCGAACTATAAGTAAAAGAACCAAAAAACGAAAATGAGACGGTTTTATAGAGAGAAGGAATGTTTGAGGGAGCGAATGGGCAAAAGGAAGGAAAAATGGTGAAATGAGAAATGTGTGTGCACTAATATCTCAGCTGAATAGAGTTTTTATGTATCACAACTACATACTAATAAAAAGTATAGTTTCGGGAAGAAAGAAACTGAGGCAAATATGGTCTATCGGACACAGTGGCTGGCTATCCCATTGTTTAGGGCTTCCTTCCCTAACAGAGCCCTATGACAAGAAGTCTATTTTATTAACCAATAAATCCACAGACACAAGATAACTTTCTAAATTTCCTGTAGCAGATAGTCCATCCATAGTCATTCAATAAATGTCATTCGAGAAGTAAACTTAGCACTGGAAAGAGCCTCACCAAATAAACAAATATACCATAAAAAGAAAATCGTTAACATCTATTCTACAAATAGGGTTCAATGGTATACATAATTTCACTTATATATTGTCCTCTGGTCATATTCATCCATCTTTATTTTACTTTCTTGCCCATTCTTCTCATCCCCTTCCCAATCTCTCATAGTCCTTTTTCTCCTTTCAGGACATTTTTTTAAAGTTTCTGTGTGTGACACAAAACATGTCATACTGTTTTGTTCACCATGATCTCCAGCTCTACCCATTTCGTTGCAGATCAAAGAATTTCATTCTTCTTCTGGCTGAGTCATACTCTTGTGTATATATGCCATATTGTTTTATTCATTTATCTGTTGAGGCACACCTAGACTGGTCCCATGGATTAACTATAGTGAGCAGGGCTGCAATAACCATGTGTAATAGAATTACTTTTGCATGCCAACTCCATTTCCCTTGGTTATATATCTAGAAATGGTATGGCTGGATCATGTGATAACTCTATTTTTTGCAGAACCTCCATAGTTCATTCCATAGAGGCTGTGTTAATTTACATTCTTGCAAGGATGTTTTTAGGTTTCATCATAACCAGCATTACTTTTTATCAGAGTTACTCTACTTGGGGTGAGATGGGATCTCACAGTTTTGATTTTCATTTCTTTGACAGATAAAGGATTGAGCACCATTTATGACTATTTGGCCATTTTTTAATACAAGAAGCCTAAATCTTGACCCAGCATGAAAGAAGAGAGAACACCTACACACAACTCTGCCACAGAGAAAACTCAGTGCCACAAAGGAAAAACTGCATTTTATGGAGAATGATTGAGGGAGAACTCCAAAAATAAGCAAGGAAGTGACAGGAGCCCTTACCAGAAGTGTTGGGAGGGCAGCCTAGAGGACAAAACAAAGCCAATTGCCATTTCAACTCGGGCTCTTCCGAGGAGAAAAATAAGCAGAAAGTCAAAAAACTTATTATTGTAGCAGCAGACTTCCAGTCACAACGGCAGGAGGATCCCACAGTCCTTTCAGGCTTTTAATCCAATTTGGGGAGCTAGCCGATGTAAGAATAACTGTTCCACTTCAAAGGAAAACACCCACATCAGGCCTTCCAAACCCCTCAACCCAAGCAACTATGCAAACCACTACTAGACGCCATTCCGCCTAAGAGACTGACAGCTGTCCCTCTGATGCCTCCAGAAGCTTCGGACTTGTGTGTACCTCAAAGGGTGGAAGGCAGCTGTCTCCTCATTCTGTAACTTCAAAACTAGAGGCTGCTGCAGCAACAAGTCAAAGCCTCGCTTGTGCTCCACTTGATAGCAATTAGGAAATGTCTTCTCAGCCAGTGGCCTTCGGACTGCAGCTGTTGATGCAAAAAAGCCCAAGATTTACCCACACCCATATCACTGGATCCTGAGAAATATTCCATCTGTGTCCTAAAAGCTCCAAGAATGTGGCTCCCAGTGTCTGAAATTTGGTACCACCAGAACTTGCCCTGTGGGAATGAAGGAAAGTCTCTTTCCACCTCATGGCCTTGATGCAAGCAGCCCTGATGTCACCCAAGTGTGCTTACTGGAGTCAGACTAAAGTCCCATCGATGGCCTATAGTTCCAGTACCAGAGCTACCATTATAACTTGTCAGTTACACTGAACTAGTCCTGTGTGGCTGAGAGATGTTCCCATTCATGTTTGCAGCTCAAGTACAGATACTTCTATGTTTCAAATATAAAGTGTTCCCCCAACTACTCACATATTGAGGGTCTGACCCCCAAAATTCAGCATGTTCAGAGGTGAAGCCAGAGAAGTGACTGAGTCTTGAGTGTGCTAACCTCACCAATGGATCAATCCACTGAGGAATCCATTAGTTAAATGCTCTAGGAGGTGAGGTCTACTTGAAGGAAGCAGGTCACTGAGGAAGCCTCTGAATGCTATAATACCTCTTGGGCTTTTTCCTTTCTCTGTCTGCTTCCTGTCTGCCATAAGGTGAATATCTTTTCTTTGCCACGTCCATCCACTATGCTGTATCTACCTTGGAAACAGCCGACCATAAAGTCTCTGAAACCTTGGAAACCAGGGGCCAGAATAAACCTTTTCTGCTCTAAGTTGTGTGTGTGTCAGGTTTTCTGACTCAGGGATGGAAAGGTAACTAATACAGAAAATTGTTATTAGAAAGGTGAAATTATCTTACCATGTGGTTTAGAAGCCTTTTGGAAATGACTTGTGGGAAGGATTCGGAAGCGTTTGGATAAACAGGCTAAAGAAAGCCTCCAATACTGTAAATCAAGTTTGAGGGACTATTCTAGTTGGAGTGCAAGACTGGAGGGATGATAGGAATGAAAACAATAAAAACTGCTCCTAAGGTTGCAGACTGGAGTGAGGACTCTACTGGAGATTGGACTAAGGACCATGCACGTTATATTCTGGCTGTATTGTCTATATTCTGAGGTTTCAGGAGGCTGAGTTAAAGGTGGTGGAGTTGTTTATCTGCAAATAAAATTTCAAGTAGCCCAAGACTCAGGCTGTGGCATGGGTGTCAGGTTGATTTCAGTCATATTTACAATGAAAATCAAGAGCAAAACTCAGAGCAGGTGGATTTGAAAAACTTGTAGTTTGACTAAAAAGATAGTTGGGGCCAAAGATACCTGACAGGATTAGCATCATTAAAAATAACCTAGGTATTTACCTAATATGGCTATTCTTGCTCACTTTCATTTTCCAGTTGTGTGGAACTTCCTTCTAGGTCAAATGGTTTCCTTGTATCCATTTTCCAGTCCTTCAGCTTCAGCCTACATGTATCCTTATCCGAATACATACCTGGACAATACGACGCCCTGAGAACACCTCAGGAATTGACCAGACTATCCGTTGCAACCTCAAGGATATAAACTCTTTGGAAAGATTTAGAGGAGAGTCTAAGGGTTTCTGCTCACTCAAGGCTTCTTGGAGAAGTGTTTCCCCAATTTCTGCCATCTGTGTTCTCAGAAGCCACTGTATATATGATCCAAGGGTGTGGCCTATCTTGAAGTCATGGATGTGATGGTGGTTTCATAGGAAAGCAGAATGCAAGAGTTACAGGATCATGGAGGTCTTTACCGAGATTTCAAAGGAAGTCCTGGGAGACCTGGCAATGTGTGACCGGGAGAGAATTTCAGAAGGAAGGCCCAGGGAAGGTAGTAAATGAAGCTACAGTGGAGAACTGAGGAAGTTAGAGATGAGAGAAAAGTGAAATATTTACTGAGGGAAGCCACAAGAAGTGATCAGATCAGCCCAAAGAAGTGGCTATGTGGGCTGGTGGGCTTGAAAAACTAATAGAGACAAAAACATGATAATCGTCATGATGAAAACACATGAGTATATAAAATTCATTAACAAAACAAGTACATGAAGGAAAGAATAAAATAGCATGGCAAAATATTAAGTCATAAAAGTAAGTAAGAGATGGAAAGGAACGAAGAATATACAAAAGCAACACGAAAAACAATTTATAAAGTGACAGGAGGAAGTTCATACTTATTAATATCCTCAAATGCAAATGAATTAATTTCAATGATCATACACAGATTAGTGGAATGGATTGAAAGAAAAAGATCCAACTGTATACTGTCTTAAAGAAACATATCTACATCACAGATAAGGATACATGTAGGCTGAAGCTGAAGGACTGGAAAATGGACACAAGGAAACCATTTGACCTTGAAGGAAGTTCCACACAACTGGAAAATGAAAGTGAAGAAGAATAGCTACTTTTAAGTAAAGCAGACTTTAAAAAACTGTAAGTGAGGCAGAGGGTTGTTATTATACACTGATAAAATGTTTGATTCAGCAGGATATAACAGTTATAACTACATAAGCATGCAACATGAGACTATCCAGATGTATAAGCAAATATTAAATTTAAAGGAAAGCATGTCTCTAATACATGCATAGTTGGAGAATTTGGTACCCTACTTTCCTCAATGGACAGATCATCCAGACAGAAAATCACCAAAGAAACATCTGTGTTTAGCCATAATATAGAATGAATGAATCCGATAGATATTTACAAAGCACTTCACTTGATAAGAATACACATTCGTCTCACTAGCATGTGGGGCATTCTCCAGGATAGATCATGTGTCAAGCCATAAATCACATATGAACAAATTTGAAAAAATGAAGTCATATCATGTATTTTTCTTAGACCACAACAGAAGCAAACTAAGTCCACAAGGAGAATGGAAAGTATGTAAATATACGAGAAATGAATAATTTGCTCCTAAAGACCAAAAGGCAATTTAAAAATTAAGAGGTTACAAAATCAGGGGAACAAATGAAAATAACAACACATCAAAATTCGTTAAATACAGCTAAGGAGGTATTGAGAACACAGAAAAAGTTCACAGCAGTGCCTTATAGTTACTTTTTTGTTGTTGTTGTTGTGACTCAATACCTAGTTTCAGAAGGTCCCAGTCCATTCATGGCAACAATAGAAGCATGAAGACTTGAAGCTGGAGGCAGCTCCTCATGGCATTGCAAACAGGAAGCCAAGTCCTAAAAGGAAAGGAAGTAGCAGCATACATTCTTCCAGGTCATATCCCTGTGATCTGCCCCTTCCTTTCCAGCCTCAGTGTTTTGCCTCTCCCACGCTTAAGCCCTACACAATTATAATCCACCACACACCAATAATCCATCCATTCAGACCAGGCCACAATCTCCTCACAGCACTTGGTTCCATAGATAATCCATAGCACCTTAATACATGAGGCTTTGGGGAGAAGTTCCAGATCCAAACCACAATAATTAGTAAATGTTTACATCAAAAAAGGAAGACTTAAACTTCCATTTTTTCCTTAAGGACTCAATTTAAGAAACAAAAAATATCTGAACAGGTAAGCATAAAATTGAAACTAAAAAATAAAACTCAAAGGTACAAGGAGTTGGCTTTTTTTTAAAGGATAAGAAATATATATAAAATGTTAGCTAGACTAACCAAGAAAAAAATGAGACACAAAATCAAGAGATTAGAAAGGAGACAGTGCCACTAATACCTCAGAAGCACAATGAATATATGGTAAAATACTGAGTAACTTAGCAAAAATAGATGAATTCCTCAACATAGGCAACCTACCAAAATAGAATCAAGAACAGAAAATCTAAACAGATAGTAATGAAATTGAGGCAATAATTACTCTCCTACATTTAATCTGCCAACTCCCCCCAAAGACCCCCCCCTTTGATACTAAAACCTGTCAAGCATTTCAGATGGCAGGAGAAGAAGGATTTCTTGTTAAAGCCCATCATTAGAGCTACAAAAGGCCAGAGGGACAGCATTGAGACTTGCTTCCTAGAGAAAGGAGCAGCCAAGATGCTGCCTCTTCAAATGCATCAGGGGTAGAAAAGGGTGCACAGCAAAGAGACCGTCAGGTTAAACTATCAAGCATGTTCATGAGGAGCTTGGGAGTTTGGGTGGAATACAAGCTCATTAACTGAACAATTGCAGGGCAAAGTACTTAGCAAGATCAAAAGATAATAACACTATTTTCATCAATTTTCTGTACTTAGAACACAAGCAGGTGTAGGTAAGCAGGGAATGTGGAGCATTCTTCTAATGCTCTGCAATCTCGGGTGTAAACTATGAGCCTGGGCTGGTGTGTTGTGTGTGACACACCCAATGTGTTGTTTCTAAGCCATTGTTCAATAGTATTATTTATTCTATCCTGGTGCTGAAGTTCCTGTGGCTGCACAAAAAGCAGACAGAGATATACAGTGAAGACTCTAGACTCATATCTCTGAGGGTTGTAGAGGCAAAGATTCTAAATAATATATTAACAAACTCAATTAAGTTACGCACCAAAACCTTCCACTACGATCAGGTAAGATTCATGCTAGGGATGCAAGGATGGTTTAAAATATGTGAAACAGCAAATGAAGTTAAGGAGACAGAGCAAGATGGAAGCTGAGTAAATCTTCCAGTGATCATATCTCCATAGAACCAAGTTGGATAGCTATTCACATATCAACTACCTTCATAGTAACTAAGTACATCAGATGAGAGCCCCTAGGGTTGTCTTTTAGTATAGCAGAATGAGAAAAGCATTGAGTAAGGCAGGAAGGATCTTGAGTAACTTTTTCCCCAGTTCCAAGAAATCTAGATTGGAGTGTAATGCCTCCTTCTTTGAAGAAGAAGACAGAATGAATTTCAGACCTTAGACTTGAAACCCAGTTTATAACCTGCTATAATGAGTTCCAGGAATGAGCAAAGTTGCACCACTCCTAGTGCCAGGGCAATATCTATGGGCCAAGCCACCAAAGCTGCATTAGGCCAGGCAACAGACTGAATCCCCTTGCCTCGGGCAGGGAGCAAGACATAAAAGCTAGTATTAAGGTTATTTTTCTTAAATTGAGCCAGGCCCAACAGTGCATGCCTTTATTTTATATGCACTTATTTTCTACAAGTGTGTTGTATGCCACTATACCTGGGCATGCCACACTTCCCAGGAAAGTGCTCTTAACCACTGAGCTATGCCTCCAGCCCAGTTGGGCTTTTTCTTAGAGGTCAGTTTCTAGACCATTACTACACCGAGATCCAGTACCTGGTAGAAAATAAAGGTCTTATACACAGGGCAGGGTTCATAGACTCTCATCAACTCTGGCATTAGTGAGACAGACTTCGGTCTCAGCCTGTCTCTTTTCCACAGTGGTCTCATTCAAACCTACCTTCTCCCTGTAAGGAGGATGCACGCAAGCCCCTGCAGCTGTGAGACTCAGGTGGGACCCAATGTAGCACCAGCCTTGGTGACCAGAGTAGAGTTTCTGCCACCCATCCTCCAACCTTAGCAGATTTATTGCCAGGTCAGTGCTCACAAGTGGGACTCAGGAACTGCACTGGCACCTGGCAGAGTTGCACACAACTGGATGGATTCGTTTGTTGGCCTACTTACCATGAGATAATGTCATGGGCTTTAGTGCACTCATGAGCCTGCACAAGTCCTTGCACTGGGGAAACTCAAGTGTGGACAGCTTAGCTTCAGCCTTGGTAGTGAAGGGATTGCATAACATATATTTTCCCAACGTTGGGAAACAGCATGGTATAAGGCATCGTTTCCTGGGCACGGTAGAGAGAAGTAAGTACACAACTTTGCACTGGAACTAGACCAGTGAAACCTATCATTGAGCAGATACTGTGCTGGGTAATTATGAAACCATCTATTGGACATCAGTTCCAGGAAGTATCACCTATAATAATCTTAAACTATAAGGCAACCTAAGCAATAGAAAGCCAGAGCAATGTGGGTCTTGGTTCTACATCAGTGTTTATACTAGTAGGTTTAGTATAAGTTAGTTACATTGGTGACCACAGCTGTGACATAAGAGCCAGGGCAACTCTGCCCAGAGCCTAGCATTACCCATCGATGCTTGATTCATTGACCACTGTGAATGGGGCATCAGAGGCTACACTGGCTTCAGAGCAATGCTTATGAAGACAAACACCTATCT
Organism: Ctenodactylus gundi; assembly: GCA_004027205.1. NCBI lineage: Eukaryota > Metazoa > Chordata > Mammalia > Rodentia > Ctenodactylidae > Ctenodactylus > Ctenodactylus gundi. The sequence goes on along the minus strand of PVKB01003038.1, from coordinate 122,645 downwards.
CTTTCAAAAAAAAAGTACCACCAGTCAGTACACCAGTGTATTTGGGACAAACCTGGGTATGTCTTGCCCATTAGGACCAAAACAATGACAACCCACCAACAACAGACTCCTAATAAATATGGACCTGGCTGTTAGCCAGTGCTTAAATAGTGGGAATGAGGGCTGGAGGAATGGCTCAGCAGTTAAAGCGCTTGCCTAGCAAGCACTAAGTCAAGCACTAAGTACCCGAGTTCAATTCCCCAGCACCACATAAGCGGGTGGCACACGCCTGTAATCCCAGCACTCGGGAAGCTGAAGCAGGAGTATTGCCTTGAGTCCAAGGCCAGCTTGGGATCCATAGCGAGTTCAGGACCAGCCTGGGCTACAGAGCGTGATCCTGTCTTAAAAAAAAAAAATTGGTGGGAATGATTGCAGACTCCAAGAAAACGGGCAATTTTCTTAGAATTTCTGAAAAGACGAAGAAAATAAAGATTAGAAAGACTGAAATAAATATCCTCCAATGCCCAGATAAAGAGCTTTCAGGAGACCACACTTCATTAATACTGAAAATAAGATTCCAGAACTGACTAGGGGAATAATCAGTATTAGAAGCACTCTCAGATTAAATTTCCTTTAAAAAGCTATTTTAAATTTTACAAGCTTGAAGGCAACACAGAAAAAGATTTCAGTGCTTGTCTTAGTCACTTTCTCCTTACTGGGACGATACCTGACACCCACAAGTTAAGGGGAAGAAGGGTTGGCTTTACCTTCCATTTCAGAGGTCTCAGACTGGTTCATTGGCAATGGTGGTAGAGAAGAGTTGCTCACGGCATTTCCAGGGAAGGACAGCGCTTGCGAATAAGCCAGGGTAGGCCACACCTTTGGCGACCTGTCACACCCTTCGTAATCTACTCCATCTGAGCAGACCCCACCTCCAACATCATGTGAAATGCATACACAATCCACAACATCCAAATATGTAAGGCTTTTGAATACATCCTAGATCCAGAGTATGACATTCTGCCCTTGTTTCCCAAAAGATGCATGTCTGCCTCCTTAAACAAAATACATTTAGTCCATCTCTAAGAGTTGCCAAACTTTTCCCCCCACTCTTTTTATTAATATACATTTGTAATACATACTGTTTACAATGAATTTGGGTATTTCGTGCACATATGTATCATATCAACTTTCAAATCCCTTTCCATTTTGACCCTCCCTCCCACGCCCTATCCTTACCCCAACTCTGGCTATCACTTCATGTGGTTCTGTAGAATGTCTGTGTTCTGTGTTTCCCAAGTCAGAGAGACTGTGCAGTATTTAACATATTAATCTTCCGCACCTAAGTCATTTCACTTAAGTCACCACTCTAACTCAGCTTCCTATTCCTCGAATGGGTTGCAGTAGTCAAATCTTGATGCCTCTTCTCTGAATCCAACCAATCCTTTTATTGGGATATTTACCAAAAGTCAAACTCCTAATGGTTCTAACGCTGCTGCAAAGTTCAAATCCAAAGTCTCCTCTGAGACTCAAGGCAAACTCTTTACCTGTGAGTTTCTGTGAAGGTCAATAAAAGTCAAACATTGCCAACACACAGTGGGACAGGGTCAAAACTTTCATTGCAAAAGAAGAAAGCATAGCATAGACAGCACTCGTACCAACATCAGATTAGAACCACAGAGGGAGGGTAAATGTAAATTCTATATCTGTTAAATCCTGTAGCTCCTTGTCCAGCACTCATCAGAAGCTGTGGTGAGGCATGCACTAAAGGCTTTGGGTGACCCTACCTCTGGCTTTAGTCTCTATGGCTTCTCTTTTCTGTTGGCTGTGCTCATAGCTTGTGCTCTTCTACAAATGGCCCAGGTTTCTGGAATCTCAAAATTCCCAGGGTCTCCACTGTGCTTTGGGCTTCATTTTCACAGCTTCATGTCTTGCCTTTCTAGGAGCACACTACCTAGCTTCTGAGACCTTTTGAAATCTAGGTAAAAGCTTCCACAACCCCACAATTCTTCATTATGCATGCCTATAAAACCAGCGCTATGTGGGTGATACCAAGGTTTGCTGCTGGCTTGAGCAATGACTTGGCTTCTGTAGAGCATAGCCATGATTCCTGAGATGCTCTCAAAACATCTTTTTTTTTATAGTCCTGATAGCCAGTACTTGGTTTATTTTTAATGGTAATCTCTCCAAGGATCCTTCTGTCTTTTACTACAACATTGAAGTCTCTTCCATTCTGTCCAAACTGCAAACCTTTTACATCTTTTTCCCTTGCCATTTTCTCCTGCCTTTCAGTTCAGGGCTGGCTCAGGCAACAAAAAGAACCCATATGAGAACCTGAACTTCAGCCTGCCTTAAAATGTCCTGTTCCAGATTAATTAGTCAGTTTCAGGCAAAATCTCAGGAGAGGGGCAAAATGCCAACACATAATTTCAAGACCAAGTACCTATAGAATCCTCCTCCTTATCTAGACCCTCTTGAACTTGACCTTTATGGTCCACATTTCTACCATTCTAGTTTTCTAAGCTTAGAACAAAATTTCCCATCAAGCTTGGTTTTCCAACATTTAAGGCTTCTAACACAACAGGCATGAACCATGCCTCAGATCATGGAACCCTGTAAATTTGGGTGGACTAAGTTCTGAAATCAGGACTTAATCAAGGTCTATGCAAATATTTCCTGTTAATTAGGCAAAACATCTCAATTAGATTTTCCTGAAGCAACAAAAAATTACAGAGAGCCTTCTGGGCTCAGCCCAATTGCTTCCTTGTGCCTGTTTACCTCTCTCCTCTCCTTCTGACATTAGATAAAATTCCTTATAGCATTCCAATAAATGGCAGAGTAGGAAACCAGTGTGAGACTTCATCTTGGTGAGGTCCCCTGGCCTGTTTTGTTATCCATTCATGTCTGTATCTCAGAGTTTTTCCCTGCTGGTTTTGCTGGCCAACATCAGCAGGAAACAATTTTTAAAAATCAAGTCTTTGGAGCTGAAAAACAGTAAAACAAAAAATTGTGATAGAAGGCAGTAGCAGATTAGTTCAAGCAGAGGGAAGAATTAGTGCGTTCAAAAATAAACAATTTGTAAATACACAGAGGAGAAAAAGAATGAAGAATGGAAAGGAATGAAGGAAGCTTAAGCAAAGATTCGGTATGGTGGTAAAGGTCCAAATGATTGAGATACTTCGGTTCAAGAAGGACTTGAGAATGCCAAAAGGGCAGAAACTTGTTAAAAGAGATAACAGAAAACTTCCCAAACCTGGATAATGATACATGTGTCTAGGTACAAGAAGGTTAAAAGTGAACAATTAAATTCAACTCAAGCAAGTCTACTCCAAGGCATTTGTAGTCAACCTCTCCAATATCAAAGATAAAAAGATTCTCAAGGCTACAAAAGAAAAGAACTAGCACATAGGATATTACAACTCACATAATAGCAGATTTCTCAGCTGACAATTTATGGTAGAAGAAAACAAGAGATATCTGCAGTAGGAACAAAAACATTCTATCCAATGAGAATACTGTATCCTGGAAAGACATCCTTTGGAAATGAAAGAATGATAAATTTTCAGAAAAACAAAATCTGGAAGACTGCACCTCCACTGGGGCTTCCTGCAAGAAATACTAAAAGCTAAAGGAAGTTTTTCAAGCTGAAAGAAGTTAATGAGTAACAAAGACATAAAAGATGTAAAGCTCACTGGTCAGCTTAATTATACAAATTAAGTTCTAGATGCTGTAATATTGTAAACATTGTATTTATAAAACATTCGTATTTCATGGTGAAAATAAAAAAGTAAAAATAATGACATTAATATGTTAATAAAATTAACATGTTAAATGTCAGGCAATGTGGAAAGCTGCGAAATGAGAAACTCAAAATAGGGGAAATGGAGTTCAAAATGACGAGAGAGATAAAAGAACAGCAGCAATCCTCGAGAACAAGTCACAACATGTTTGTGTAAGTCTTGGGTGTGAATGCATTAAAAAAAAGACTTAACTAAATGTTTCTACAAAGGAGTCACCCTACCTCTCTGGACTCACATACCTGGAAAATGATTGGAGAGACAAAAGTATTCCATGCAAATATAATCCAAAAGAAAATAAGAGTAGCTATACTTAGATTAAATAAAATAATAAGGAGATAAGGAAGGTTATTATGTAATAAAAATTGGTCAATTTGGCAAGAAAAAATAACTCTAATTATATATCCACTAACTATCTGAGCACTGTAATACATGGAGCAAATATTTTTTAAAAGTCAAAGGAGAGATAAGACTAACACAACAACACTTTAACACCCTGCTTTTGGCCATGGCCAGATGATCGTGACAGAAAGTCAACAAGGAAATATAGTTAAGTTACATCCTAGGTAAACTTACCAGATATCTACAGAATTCTTAATTCAATGCTGCACAAAATACACAGTTTTTCTCATTCACATATAGAATATTTTAAAGGATCAATCACACAGTATACCACAAGAAAGGGTCTCAACGTATTTTTAAAACCCTGAAATATTGAGTATCTTTTCTGACCAAAATATGTTAAAATTCAAAATCAATAACAAGAAAAACTTTGGAAACTATAAAAACACATAGATATTAAGTAATTTAATTCTGAGCATCAGATAGACAAAGGAAGAAATCAAGATATATAAACATTGCTTGAAGGAGATGAAAATAGAATCACAACTGCCAAAACCCCGTGATGTGGTGCAGCAAAAATAGTGCCCTACTAATAACTCTTACCAGTGAGGTTATGCCTATAATGTGTTCTTTTTACAGTAATCGATGCCTACATATTAGGGTAGGAGTTCAAACAAACAAACTCATCACTGTTTCATAAGAAGTTAGGAAAACAAGAAAAAATCAAATTGAAAAGAAATAGAGGAAAAGAATAGAGAGCAGAAATACATGAAAACTCAAAACATCACACACACACACACACACACACACACACACACACCTGCAGATACATAGAGAAGATTAATGAAATGATGAAGCAAAGAGCTGGCTATTTATAAACTAAAATAAGAAGGAGAGGGGACTCCACTAGTGACAGAGAAGAAAAAGGAGATATCACAACTGACACTACAAAGTAAAGATTATTTTGAACAATTTTCTAAGAGCTTTGATAACTTAGAAGAAATGGACAAATTCCTAGGTAGAAACACCTTATCAAAATTGAATCATTAAGTAATAGAATTTGAAAAAAAACGAAAAGAAATAATTGGCTTCAGGTGGAACCTGGGTTTGGCTAGCGTCGGGCAGGGCCATGCCAGAATAGACCGGTAGTACTCTGGACCATCTTCCCTGCAGCCCCTCACTGCAGCAGAACTTGGGCTTGGAGGTAGATCTCCTCACCACCTTCCCCACCGCCCCTCCCAGCAGACTTCTGCCTGGATGCTGGGCTTCACTAGCACCAGGTAGAGCTGCTTCAGAATAGACTGGTAGAACTCCCCACTATCTTCCCTGAGACCCCTTGTAGCGGAGGCCTGCATGAACACTGGGCTTTGCCAGCACCGAGTAGAACCCTGTCAGACCAGACTGAGGGGATTCTCTACCATCTCCTCCGCTCCTCTGAGCAGTGGTCAGCATGGATTCTGTGTTCTCCCAGCGCCTGGCAGAGCTGTGCCAGGGAGAATCCCTAGGTGAAATCCAGGGACAGATAACCAAAGACAACCAATGACATGAGGAAACGTGGAAATAAACCTCCTTCAAAAAGTCTTGACATACCAGAAGAGCATACTAGGAATCCTGAAAATACAGAATCCAAAGATGAAAATGGAAAAAATGATGGTAACTTCTGGGTCCAGAAATACATCGAATTAAAGCAGGAAATGAAAGTCATAGAGCAAGGGCTACACCAAGACCTACCTAAGCTAAAAGCAAGCTTTGACAAGCAAGTAGAGGAGATCAAAGAAGAAATGAACCAGAAGATAATGAAGGTAATACAAGAAATGAGAGAAGAACACAACAGAGACATTAAAAAATAAATGCAGATATCCAGGAAGTGAAAAACACACAGGTCATAATAAACAACCATATTGAACAATTGAATATCACACCTAGAAGACAAAATGATGGAGCAGGAACAGAAAGACCATAGAGCACAAAGTAAAAAGAGAAGAAAGTGAATCATTACAATGACTGATAGATGACTCAAAGAGAAACAACCTGAGAATTAGGGGGGGTCCAAGAGAAGACCGAGGAAAAAACAAAAGGCTTAAAAGTCATATTCAAGGAAATTATGGAAGAAAATTTCCAAAATCTAAGAAGAGAAATGAGCATTGAGCTACTGCAGGCATACGGAACACCAAACAATATGGATCAGAAGAAAGCCTCAGCACTACACATCATAATTAAAGTACTAGAAACACAACACAAAGAGAGAATACTGAAAGTGGTAAGAGAAAAGCAGAAGGTGACCTACAAAGATAAGCCCATCAGGATAACTGCAGACTTCTCAGCTCAGACTCTAAAATCCAGGAGATCATGGAGCTATGTCATTCAAACACTAAAAGAACAAAAATTCCAAACAGACTACTATATTCAGCAAAACCAGCTTTTAAACTTGAGGGAGAAATTAAAATTTTCCATGATATATAAAGCTTAAAGAAATTTGCAGCTACTAAGCCATCACTGCAGAGAATTCTCAAATGAAACTTGAATAGCAAAAGAGAGGCAAACTACACAAGGGACCCCAGAGGGAAAAAAAGACAAAAGCTTGAGGAGAATGAGGTGAGAAAAAAGCAAAGCCAGTAAAGAACCTGGAAAACTACAATGATGACAGGACACACCAAACATACCTCAATAATTACTCTAAACATGAACGGCCTCAACTCTCCTATCAAAAGACATAGACTAGCTGACTGGATCAAAAAACAGAAACCCACAATTTGCTGCCTACAAGAGACACACTTCACCCACAAGGAAACGCATAGACAGAAAATAAAAGGTTGGAATTCAATATTTCATGCAACAGGTCCCATAAAACAAGCAGGGCTAACAATACTAATCTCAGATTCAACAGACTTCAAAAGAAAACAGGTGAAGAGAGACAAAGATGACCACTACATACTGGTTAAAGGAACGCTGAACAGCAAGAAATCACAATTATCAATATATATGCCCGCAACTCTAGAGCAACCAATTATGTAAACCAAAAATTACGAGATCTGAAAGGACACATAGGCCCCAATACAATTATAGTAGGAAACTTTAATACCCCACTATCACAAATGGATAGATCAACCAGACAAAAAAAATCCACAAAGACATACAACTGCTGAAAGACACTATAGAAAACTTGGACATAACAGACATTTACAGAGTTTTTCAACCAACATTAACTGATTACACTTTCTTCTCAGTAGCACAGGGAACATTTTCTAAAATAGACCACGTCCTAGGACATAAGTCATCCTTAAACAAGTATAAAGGGATAGAGATAATTCCTGGCATACTCTCAGACCATAATGGAATAAGACTGGAACTTAACAGCAGCAGAAACAGAAGAAAATACACAAATATATTGGGGACTTAACAACTTACTACTGACAAAACAATGGATCATGGAAGAAACCAGAGAAGAAAACAAAAACTTCACAGAGTTAAATGACGATGGAAGTACATCATATCAAAATATGTGGAACACAATGAAAGCAGTCCTTAGAGGAAAATTCACAGCCATAAATGCACACATCAAAAGAACAGAACAGTCACAATAAATTCGCTAATGATGCACCTTAAGGACTTAGAGAAACAAGAACAACTTAAGCCAAAAGGCAGAAGAGAAGAAATTGTAAAGATCAGATCTGAAATAAATGAGATTGAAATTAAGACAGTAAAAAAGATTAATGAGTCAAAGAGCTGGTTCTTTGAAAGAATTAACAAAATTGACAAACCTTTTGCTAAACTCATCAAGAAAAGGAAAGGCACAGATTAGCACACTTAGAAATGAAGAGGGTGAAATTACAACAGACTCTGCAGAAATTCAGAATACTATAAGAAATTACTTTGACCACCTATATTCTAACAAATTTGAGTCCTGGGAAGAAATGGACGACTTCCCAGATACATATAAAATATCAAAATTAAATGAGGAAAACAAAAATCTTGAACAACCCCATCACATACATAGAAATTGAAGCAATAACAAAAGCTCTATCTATAAATGAAAGTCCAGGCTCAGATGGATTCACAGCAGAATTATTTCAGTACTTTAGGGAAGAACTAACTAGAATCCTCTTCAAACTATTTCATGAAGTAGAAAGTGAAAGAATATTACCAAACTCATTTCTTGAGTCTAGCATCAAACTAGTCCCAAAACCAGCCAAAGACTTAACCAGAAAGGAAAATTATAGACCAATAATCTTAATGAATATAGATGGAAAAAATCCTTAATAAGATTCTGGCAAACAGAATCCAACAAGTAATCAGAAAGATCATACATCATGATCAAGTGGGCTTCATCCCTGAAATGCAAGGTTGGTTCAACATATGTAAATCAATCAGGGTAATACACCATATCAACAAAAGTGAAAATAAAAACCACATGATCATCCCTATTGATGCAGAAAAAGCCTTTGACAAAATCCAGCACCCCTTCATGATAAAAACACTGAGAAAAATAGGTATAGAAGGGCCCTTCCTAAAACTCATAGAGGCCATATATGCTAAGCCTACTGCAGATATCATAGTAAATGGAGAAAAGTTGAAATCGTTTCCTCTCAAATCAGGAACAAGACAAGGCTGCCCACTTTGCACCACTCCTATTCAACATAGTGTTTGAAAAACTTGCCATGGCAATCAGACAAGAAAATGAAATAAAGGGAATCTGCATTGGAAAGGAGGTCAAACTTTCCTTATTTGCAGATGTTATGATTATCTACATGGAAGACCCTAAAAACTCCACTATGAAACTCCTTGAAACAATAAAAAAATTTAGCCAAGTCTCAGGCTACAAAATTAACACTAGAAAGATCAATAGCTTTTCTCTATACAAACAATGAACTTATTGAGCAAGAACTCAGAAAAACAAGTCCATTCTCAATAGCCTAGCAAAAATTAAATACCTAGGAGTACACCTAACCAAGGAAGTGAAGAACTTATATAAAGAAAACTACATTACATTGAAGAAAGAAGTTTTAGGAGACATTAGAAAATGGAAAGGCATCCCCTGCTCTTCAATTGGCAAAATATAGTCTCAATGACTATACTGCCAAAACTCATATATAGATTCAATGCAATTCCCATCAAAATACCTACATGTTACTTCAAAGAACCTGAAACAATAATTCTTAAATTCATATGGAACCAAAAGAAACCAAGAATAGCCAAAACAATCCTGAGCAGCAAGACCAAGGCAGGAGGCATTACCATACCAGACATCAGGCTGTATTATAAAGCAATAGTTATGAAAAAATTTGGTACTGGCACAAAAACAGATAGACCAGTGGAACAGAATTTAAGTTGCATAGCCAAACCCAAATACCCTCAATTACTTAATCTTCAACAAAGGAGCCAAAGGCATACAATGGGAAAAGGACAGCCTGTTCAACAAACGGTGCTGGGAAAACTGGACATCCACATGCAGAAGAATGAATCTAGTCACACACCTATCACCATGCACCAAAATTAAATCAAAGTGAATCAAAGACCTAGACATTAAAAGTGAAACACTGAACCTCCTAGAAGACAAATTAGGCAAATATCTAAAAGACATAGGGGTAGGCAAAGACTTCCTTGACAAGACACCGAGAGCAAAAGAAATTATCCCCATTATTAACAAATGTAATCTTGTCAAATTATAAAGCTTCTGCACAGCAAAGGAAACTATCAACATTGTAAAAAGAGAACCAACAGACTGGGAAAAAATATTCACCGCCAACATCTCAGATAGGAAGCTCATAACTAGAATATATAGGGAGCTGAAGAAAAGTAAGCCTACCAAAATAAAGGATCCTATTGAAAAGTGGGCAATGAAATGAAGAGGCAGTTCACTCACAAAGAAGAACAAGTGGCCAATAGATACATGAAAAAATGTTCAACATCCCTAGCCATAAGAGAAATGCAAATCAAAACAATGCTAAGATACCATCTCACTCCAGAGAAAATGGCCTGTATCAACAAGTCAAATAGCAATCAGTGCTGGAGAGGCTGTGGGGAGAAAGGAACCCCCCTGCACTGCTGGTGGGAATGTAAATTCATACAACCACTCTGAAAAGCAGTATGGAGATCTCTCAAAAGACTGGAAATAGATATCCCCTTCGATCCAGTGACACCCCTCCTGGGAATATATCCAAAAGAGACCAAAAGAACACACAACAGAGATATATGTATACCCATGTTCATTGCAGCTCAGCTAACCATAGCTAAAATACGGAAGTCATCAAAATACCCATCAACAGAGCAATGGACACACAAACTGTGGTATTTATACACAATGGAATACTATGCATCAATAAAATCCAACAGCGTGAAGGCTTTTACAGGCAAATGGAAGAAACTTGAGAGCATCATGCTTAGTGAAATGAGTCAGAAGCAGAAGGTGAAACATCGAATGGTCTCTCTGATATGAGAAACCCAGATCACAACTATCTCATGGAATTTAAAATGAAAGACAAAGTGAACCATGGGGGTAGGGCGGGGAGGGAGGGAAGGGTGAATGGGGGAGGGCCAAAAGGAGAGTGGGAAAGCCCTTGTCACCTTGACAAGATATGTATGTGCACAAAATGCTCAACTTCATTGTAAACCTTAAATTTTGTGCTTATACATATCGATAAAATGGGGAAAAAGAAATAATTAGATTCAATCAGTAATGAAAAACCCTTTATTAAAAAAGGAAGATGGAAAGAAAGAACAAAAGAGAGTAATAAAGAGAGGAGCCCAAGACCAAAAGGCTTCAAGTTGAAGCCTGCTAAGTGTTCAAAGAACTACTATCAATTCCTGTTAAATTATTCTGTTAAGAAAAACAGAGGAAGACGTTCTTCTATACATATTCTACAAACCTAACATTAAACTAACACCAAAAATCAGATAAATACAAAACAATAAAAAATAGTCTAATGTCCTTGAGGAATGTAGATGCATATATTTTTCAGAAATTACTGGAAAATTGAATAGGACCTTATAAAGATGATTCACCATTGTCAACTGAAATTCATCCTAGGGATTCAAATATAGTTCAACATACACAAACCAGTAAATATAGTATGAAACATCAATAGAATGACAAAAATATATAGTCTTCTAAACAAATACAAAAAAGTCATTTGATGCAATCCAACATCTTTTCATAATAAAGACGATGAGGAAATAGCTGAAGAAATACAGTTCAACATAGTAAAGCTTAAATGAACCAACAGCTAATAATGTACTGAATGGGCCACATCTAAACATTTCCCTTTAAGGGAATGGGGAGGAGGTAGAGAGAACCCTAGTAGTGCAAGGCTCTGTGTTCGATTCCCCAGTACCACAAAAGCCGATATGATAGCACAGGCTTGTGACCCCAGCATTTAGAAAGCTAATGTTGGAGGATTGCTTGTGAGATCAAAGCCATTCTGGGACACATAGTGAATTCAGGACCAGCCTGGACTATAGAATGAGACCTTGTCTCACAAGTAACCAGTCAGTCAGACAGTCTTTCCTCTAAGTCAAGATAAGGAAGTCCATGTTTACTCCTTCTATTTAACATAGATCTAGAGATCCTAGCCTGAGAAATCTGGCATGAGAAAGAAATTAAGGGCATCCAAGGTGAAAAAGAAGTCAAATGGTCACTGCTTACAAATGGCATGATTTAAATTTTGGTAGCACTGGGGATTGAACCCAGAATCTTGTGAATGGAAGGCAAGCACTATAACACTAACCTACATCCTGAACCCTTTTCCAAATTTATTTTGAGATGGTGTCTTGCTAAATTGTCCAGTCTGGCCTCAAACTTATCATTTTCCTGCTCCAGTTTCCTGAGAGTTGGCATTGTAAATGTGTATCACCATGCCCTACTCAAAGACATAATTACTACATACGAGACACTTTAAGAACTCCACCAAAAACTATTAGAATGAATAAATTTAGCAAGGCGGGAGGGTACAAAATCAACATGTGAGAATTGGTATCATCGCTATATGCCAATAGAAAATCATCTTAAATAAAAATCACGAAAGCAGTCCTATCTGTAATAGTCACACACGCCCAAAACACATAGGAATAAACTTACCCAAAAAGTAAAAATTATAAAATACTGAAGAATCAAACTGCAAAGGAGATGGATACAAAATGCATCCTGTGTTCATGGATTGGAAGGATCATTATTAAAATGTTTAGATTGCCCAAAACAAAAACATCAATACTATTCTTCACAGGAACTGAAAAAAAATTTTTAGAACCACAAAACCCCCAAATAGCCAAAGTCATCTTGTGCAAAAATATAAAACAGGAAGCATTGTACTACCTGAAATCAAAATGTACTACAAAGCTACAGTAACAAAAACTCCATGGTTTTGGCATGAAAACACACACACAGAGTAAAGTCCAGAATAAAAAGCACGTAATTACAGCCAATTAATTTTCTATAAATGTACCAGGAGCTCTCATTGGAGGACAATCTTTTTAGTAAATGGTGCTGATAAAAATTGGATATCTACATTCTGAACAATGAAATTAGGCTCCATGTTATGTGAGTTACAAAACCACCTAAAGTGTGTAGACTTAAATGTAAGATCTTATGCTATAAAAATACTAGAATAAAACACAGGAAAATAATTAAGGATTTGGGGATTGATAAGAAGATTTTTTTGGGCAGGACTCTATTTACAAGAAACAAAGATAAAATTTGACAAATGGAATTACATTAAGTTATAACAGTTTCTGTGCATCAAAGGAAAACAATGAAAAGACTGAACAGTTTACAAAATAAGAGAAAATACTTTTCAATTTGTGCCTCTGCCTAAAAGTTCATCCCCAAAATATATGTAGAACTCTCTAAACTCAAAAAAGATGTAGCACTAAACTGATTAAAAAATGTGCAAAACACCTAAAGAGCCATTTCTCAAAGACACGCACATGGCCAACAGGTACATGCAAAATACTGAACCTCGCTATCATTAGAAATGTGCAAATGAAAGTCACAATTAAGTATCATTTCATCCTAGTTAGGAATGGTTATTAACCAGAAGACTAAAGATAATTAAGTGCTGGTGAGGTTGTGTGAGGTTGTCAAAAACCTACATGTGTTCTTGGATATGGCAACAGCTATTAATAGAAACAGCAGTTTCCTCAATAACTGAACATAAAACTACCATGAGTTTCAGCAATCCATTCCTGGGTATTTTATAACCAAAGAATAAGGAATCAGCATGTCAAAGATACGCCTAGCCTGTCCTTTAAAATTCACTGCAGCATTACTCACAATAGACACACATACACAGCAACCACCAAGGTGGTCATCATTGCATGAATGGGTAAAGAAAATCTGGCATATAGATGCAATGGAATAATCTTCAGCCTCACCAAAGGAGTGAGATCCTGTCACTTGCAGCAGCGTGGGTGGAACTGAAGGTCATTAAGTTAGGAGAAATAGGCCAGGCCCAGAAAGACAAATAGCTCTCATACGTAGAATCAGAAAAAGCTGATCGTAAGGAACCGGAGGAGAAATTGGTGGTCATCTGAGGAAGGAGGAGCATAATGGAGGTGAGGAGAGAGGAAATTCTGATATAGGGCGCAAATTTCCAGCTGGGTAGCATCAAGAAATCTGAGTGTGCTATTGCACATTAGGGTGAACGTAGGTTACAGCAATGGACTGTACACTTGGAGAAGCTAGCAGAAAAGATTATATAAGTTTCACCATAAAGACATGACACACATTTACACATATTTGAGGAGATAATTTTTAACCTGATTTGGACATGTGTCAGTACATTATGTGGAGCTCCACAAATAGGAATTGTTTTTATGTATTGTTCCAAACAAACAATATGATACAACACGTTACCAGAAGGAAGATCAAAAAACTGTTTCAGTAGGTGCAGCAAAGTCATTTGATAAAATTCAGCATCACGTCATGATAAAACTTCAACAAATAAAATATAGAAGAACATATCTAAAAATACTAAAGGCCACATATAAAACACCCACAGTCACCATGATCCTCAGTAAGGAAACGTTGAGAATGTTTCCGCTAAAATCAGGAATAAGATAAGAATATTCACTTTAATTTCTTCTTATTTAATATAGTACTGAATATCTGAGCAAGGACCAATAGTCAAGGAAAGAAATCAGATCATCCAAACTGGAAAACTAAGCCATCCACGTTTGCAGGCGATGTGATTTTATACATAGAAAAACCTAAGTATTCAATCCAAAAGCTGATAGAGCTTAAACATAGTAACCTTGCAGAATATAAAGTCAAAATACAAAACACAGTAGCTTTTTATACAATCAAAATGAACTTACTGAAAAAGTAAGAAAATAATCTCCTTAGTAATAGCTACAAAAATATTTAGGAAATATTTAGGCCAAATTAAACCAAGGAAATATCTCTACAACTATGCAATGCTGGTGAAACAAATTCTAAAACACACCAAAAAAGGGGAAAAAATCCCATGTTCCTATGTGTGAGGAGTCAGTGTTGCTAAAATCACTATACTATGCAAAGAAATCTATAGCTTCAGTGCTGTGACTTTCCACAGAAATGGGGAAAAAATGCTAAAATCAGAACCACAAAAACATCAGAATAGCCAAAGCAATCCTGAGCAAGAGAAAGCTGGAGGTATTATAATAACTGACTTCAAGACATGCAACAAAGCTATAGTAACCCAAATAGCGTGGTACTAGCATAAAAAAGACACACAGACGGATGGAATAGAAAAAGGAGCACATAAATTAATCCATGTTAACAAAGCCAAATGATTTTGTATATGTGTGTGTATATATAAAGCATATATTAATAACATGTATGCACAAAATATATAGGAAAACACTCAAACTCACTGATCAGAGAAATGCAAGTGAAAACCTAAGTGAGAAATCATCTTACCTAAGTTAGAATGACTATAATCAAAAAACAATCAATGCCAGAAAGGCTCTGTCGAAAGAGGGTCTTATATATTCTGTTGGAAGAAATATGTTAGATTTTGATAAATAGGAAGATTCCCCCAAAACTAAAAATAAAACTACCATATGATCCAGCAGTCACATGACTGAATCAGAATTAAAAGATAAAATCATTTTATCAAAGAGGTTCTTGCCTTTTGATATTTACTGCAGCACCATTTACAATGGCTAAAATATGGCACCAAATTTAATACACATCAAAGGATGAATAAAGAAAACCATACACACACACACACACACAGACTGGAGGGTTGAGTGTTGTTCAGTCATAAAGAAAAGTAGAACTGTGTCATGGACTGAATTTAGCTAAAATATCAGCATCCTAGAAAAATAGGTGAAATCGTGGTCAGAAAGTGTCAGACTGGGAAGTGAGCCTGGAGGGTGGGGCGGAGAAAGGACCGAAGTCAAGAATTGGGTACCAACAGAGGAGGGATTCTTTCTACATTTTCTGTAGCACTGCTGCATAAGTACTGCTTAAAAAAAGAAAAAGCACATTTCAAAATGACAAAAACAGTATACAATCCTCAACGTGTCAAAATAATATTTGAAAAGAAGGAAATGCTATTCAGATTTTTACACATTGTATATACATATTACCTGAATGTCTCCCTTTAAGGTGTACAAATCTCTCTCAAAGACAAATAAAAAGCTTAAGACGAAGTTTTTTTTTTCTTTTCGACTTAATATTGTGCCTTTTATTTTCAGCCTACATTGAGGTAGGATTTGTGTTTCTTGTGGCTGCAAAGGAACCAGTTCAACACAGTTTTCTCATTTTACTGATGAGGAAGTCCAGACTTAGAGGATTCCGAGTTACTGAGGCACAGTTCAGGCTCTCCCATTCAGTCTGAAGTTTCTTCTTACTGAGAAATCACTATTTCTTGATCAGGAAGTTGTTCTTGATTTTTGGAAAAGCAGTTTGAGCCCATTTTAAACTTTTCTATAATTTAGAATAAAACAGTTGTGAAAACCTTTCCACATAGACCTTGTGGCCACTTCAATTCATAAATTAATTTTGCTATTGACTTTTGTGCTCTTATTGCTGTATAATAATTCTAAAAGGTTGCATTTCAGTATTTTCACTAACAAGTTAAGAGACCTAAATCTCTGTTAGTTTGGGTTCTTTCAAAAGGCAGAATTTACAGGTTTTATAACAAAAAGGATCTATTAGGCAGGCTTACAAATCCAAGGATGGAGACAGTCCAAGATGGCTGCTCAGCTGTGAAGTACATCTTCTGTCTGGGACTGTAGGACAGCCAGTGAGGTGAGAGTCTGTTGTAGATCTCCGTTGTTCAAAGAACAATTGTGAAGACTGGAGCCTGAAGATAAGCAACTGAAGATCAGCAGACAGGAGCAAGTCGAGACTGGAAGGAATCTGTGATGATTATCTGCAGCGTGTAGCAAGTCGGAGTCCCTAGACAATTGCGAAGGCTAGAACTTTCCCAGAGGAAGAAGCTGTGACAATCTTCCTTCCTCCTTCCTTTTATACTGTTGGAGTTCCACTTGGGCCTCCCACATCTGGGTGGGTGCTCTTTCCTCATTGGCCGGCCTACAAATCACTCGCACTCTAATTCAGGCTGGTTCTCAATTCCCAATCTAGGCATAGTTCCCACCCCCTAATCCAGGTGTGGCTCCTGATTTCCTCAAATTGACATCATCTCTTCAATGGTCACACTGTATAAACTTTTTTTTTTTCTTTTTTTTTTTTGGCCAGGCCAATATATCCTCCTTGAGCTGAATAGGTTTGAGCTCTGGCTCATTCATGGGCAGTGTACACAGCAGACTTGCAGTTATTATGGGCTAAATAACAATAGATAATTGACCTGTACTGGGAGCTTAAATGATACTTTTTTGAATCATCAAAGGTTGGATTTTATTACTTCCAGCTCACAGTGGTTGAAAAGTTCAGAGATGATAGATACCATTCATTCAGTTACTCAGCAAGTATTTAATAAGCCCAGCCTACTTACCAGGTGCTCTGTTAGTTATTACTGATAGGTGGCGAACAAGTTATAGCTCCTGTCTGCAAGCAGTTTATATGACAGTTAAGGGACGAAAACAAAGAAGTCAAGGCATTTTTTATTGAGCAAGATAGGAGAGGGATGCATGGGGAAGAATGAATACCAGGGAAAAGGGTGACTGATGAAAATGTGATTAGAAAAAATGGTCTTTTGGGGCAGGTGACAGGCAATTTGATGCTTAACGTGAGAGGTAGTTAAGTGGGAGAAAGGTGATGCTAAGTGTCAATGAAAAGGGAGCCTCGGGCTGGTCTCTGGAGCAGAAAGCAAGTGTGGCAAAGTCTGAGTACCACACACTCATGGAATTAGAGTAGGGGGTTTAGTGGAAGATGGTGAAATGTGAGCCTAGGAAGGGACGTGTAGGTCAGGGCTTGAATCGCCTTAGTTGATGTCAATTCTAACCTTAGGTACATTTGGATTTTGTTCTATAAATGGTGGGGAGCCATATTGGGCCAAGAAATGAGCTACCTCTATTCAGAAAGCTCAGAGAATAGAATGTGACAACGTTTTTGTATAATTTTTAGCTTCATGAGTTATACGGTTGTCTTAAATACTGTCTTGTTACTGTTACTGTAGCATAAAAACAGACATACACAATATCTGAATGAATAGTTAAGACAAGATTCCAGTAACTTCATTTACAAAAAAAGACAGGATTTGGATTTTGCTAAGTAGGCTATAGTTTGCTTTACCCTGGTTAGGAATAAAGTGAAAATCAAGAGAGAAGAGGCTGTTGATGGTAATACAACCAGGCAGGAATAGTGTTCTGAAAGAACAGAGGTAAACTGGGTGAAAAGGTAGGGAGGCTTAAAGCATATTAAGGGAAAGAAGTTTAGTTCTTGTAGATTATCAAGATCTACTGGATGTGGAGTCTCAGGGGTCCTGACACCTTAGTGCTCTCCATGAAGGAAGCAGAAGAGGAATACCAGAGAAGGATGGAGGGACCAGGAGTCTTGATGCCATGGGATGGGCAAAAGAGCATGAAGGAACATCAGAAAAAGACAAACTTATCAATAGCCGGTATTGTGACTACTCATTTTTGGCCATCAGAGGAGTATGGTAAGCTGAGGAGGTGTATGATGACGGGTGAAGGTTAACATCTCGAGAAATACCGTTGTGGAATGGAGGAAATAGGTGGGGCTACATGTGATATGTTTTTTTTTTAAAGGAGGGAGAAACTCTTAAAATTCTTGATGGAAAAACACTTGTGAGGGGAAAAGCCAAAAATTGCATGAGGAGCCAATGGAGGAAGGTCTTAGAAGTGGAAAGCAATCGGTTCCAGGTAAAAGGATAAACACTTACCTAAATGTAAGGGTAAGGTCACAGCTTTTTCATTTCTGGATGGGGGGAAAAAAGGAGGTGGTAAAGACATGTATTTCAGTGAGTAAGTATGTGGCAGTTGGGCAGGAAGCTGAGAAGCATCCATTTTCTTTAGGAAACTTAGAAGAGGGCCTCTGCTAAGGGGGAGTGTGGCTGGTGTTTGGGACCTTGAAAGATGGGGGAAAGGTTGAAAATATATCTTTGGAAATCTCAGGAGCAGAATGAAATATTCTTGGGAAAGGTCCTCAGGCCCCACATGGCAAAGCTGGTACTGGAATTAATATCCCACTCTTGTCTAGTACACTACACTGCTGTTGAGAACTTACTCAGGCTTCTGATTTATATGGAACTATACTAGTTACAGGGGGGCCAAGGATACAATGGTATATACCACGGAGAACTTGATGCCTTGTCTAATTTTTCTTACCTGGCCTTTATGAAGCATTTACAGAGACCTGTCTTAAAGGTACGAAGAATCTGCATACACAGGTATGTCCCAATGTGCTGTGAAGACCAAAGAATGGAAGGGGAAGTATTTTAGGATGCTAATGCCCAATGCCAAGCAAGAACACACCTGCAAGGATATGTGATGAGGACAGCAGAAAAAATAACAACCGAGAGGCCAAAGATAAAAGAAAATGAGGAGTCAAGCCAGACGTAAATGTTTCATTTGTAGAAGACAAGCGATATTCCAAACGAAAGCCTCAGAAACAGTCAAGGCCAGTCCACAATGTCTTGCTGTCTTAGCAGATTTGCATGTTCAGAAAATGACCCCTCTTCTGGTCTTCTGAGGACTAGAAAGTGACAGTAGATGAAAAAATGTACTTACTCGCTCAGTTTCTCACTATGGCAGTAGTATTTATGGTTATCTCTCTCATCTGGTTCCATAAAGTGGTTATTAGCAAATCTGAAAAAATCCAGTGCACATTCACAGGTCAGTGATAAATCCTGTGAGCTCAGGTAATGGGTGTCCATGTGAGGGCAGGTTTCTTTAGCTGACCTATAGATGGAAACACCACATAGGAGAAAGCATCCTTGCTTTCTGCTCATGGAATATATGAATTTGTTTGATTTTATATTATAAGATCTACTTTTGTTATTATCCTAAAGAAGAGGGCTTGTTCGTATAAATAGAAGAGGAACATCAGAGAAAATACGTACAAACTGGAATTAGAATAGATATAATTTACTTCTGGAGGATGGGAGAAAGTCTATAAATGACAGGACATTTCACCAAGTCAGTACTTAACAGTGCACATAGACTTGGTTGTCTTGGGCTGCCCAATTATGGGCTACATTAGTATTTTATGCACAGCACACTACATTTCATAGTGTCTCTAAAATTAAATCTGACCTACTACAAACACTGACAGCAAACCAAGTCTTGTAAAATGTGGCTCTAGCCTCACTCTCGGCGCTTGTTACTCTGTTCTCATCATTCCCAGTTCAGAGCAGAGAGACTACACTTTTCCCAATAATAACGTGATAACGAAGATAATGTTGCCAACATGAGGGTGCAGCCCCTCCTCAGAGGCTCATGCTCCCCATCCTTCAGGGTCCTACCACTTAGGTGGTGCTCTCTGAGCACTCTGAAGATATGGTGGGCTGGGGAAGTGGGCTGCCCAGCCTCTTCTTCTGGGTCTGAGGCACATAGATAGGCAGGTGCCTATCCAGGCCAAGAACCACAGCTCTACAAACTAGTGATGCTGCCAACTATTTGTAAGGCATTTCCTGTACTGGTATGGGTTTGTAGAAAATATATATGAATATGTAAATTTATGCATTGACTGCTAAGGAGACAAAAGCAATCTGTCGAGTCAGAAATGATAATTTTCTTTCATATAGGTTGAGCATCCTCAATCCAGAATTGGAAACTTTGTATGTCAGTATTATGTAGTGACTGAGAAATTCCACACTAGATCCCCAGAGACTTGCAACAGTCACAAAGCCAATGCACCGCAGTCTATTTATCATCCGAAGGGAAGAAGAGCACCCTCCCAGGCCCTTTGGTGGCAATACACAAGCTGCTTCATACACAAAATTAAAAGTATCATTTAAAAGAACCTCAGGCTATGTGTATAAGTTGCTGATGAAATAAATTTCATGTTCAGACTTTAGTGCCATGATATACATCTCAATATGTACATGCAAATGATTCCAAAATTCTCAAACCCTGAAAATCCTTAACACTCCGATTGCAAGGCTATTGGATAAGGCATATCCAACCTGTGCTCTAATTCTGATTATCTCCGTGCTTCGTGAGAAGCTTCGCCTGTTTGCATGTTTTAGTGGCCCTTAAGTAAATGACAATTTTGCTTTTCGTGTGTTAAAGTCAGCAAGGTTCACACCTTCGACAGACAGTGCTATTCCAGACTTTTATGTCTTAAGACATAGAAGGACAATTTATAAAACTATAATCTGTCCTGTGGATATTTTCTTAGACATTGTTTAATATATAGCGCATTTTATTTTACTTGGTCTTTATGGCTATTACTTGCTATTCATTTAAAAGGTTGTGACTGAAACATTTTTTAAAATTGCATTGAGACTTGTTAAAGACTTGACTCTGGAGGTTACATTTTAGTTTAGCAAGATGCAGGTAATTTTCTTAAATTTTCTCAAAAAATTAAAGTTTGAATTACAAATTATCCCAAATACAGAGTACAACAAAATCAGCTGGTAGGCTCCTGTATACTCACCAGTAATATGAAACAGATGATAAATTTTAATATTTGTTTAGAAGGATATTTAGAACTCGAACATTACAGTGAGCAAACTTGATCAGTGGATGGGGACACTTTTATTTTAATTGCTTTTCTTATGTTTCTTTTGTACTCTTATTAAGCTGGCTAGTGTCTTCCATATGATGCCGATTAGAAGGGTGATTGTGAGAACCATTATCTTGATTCTTTTAATGGAAATGCTTCCAATGTTTCTCCATTAAGTTTACCGTTGTGTTTAGGAAAATGCATGTTAGCAGATCATTGAAGGTTCTATTTCTAAGCACTACATAAGCTGGGCATGGTGGCACATACCTGTAATCCTGGTACTTGAAAGGCTGAAGCAGGAGTATTGCCATGAGTTCTAGGCTAGCCTGGGCTGCATAGTCAGCTCAGGACAGGCCTGACCTGAGTAAGGCCCTGCCTCAAAAAGGAAGGTTCTTTCTATCTCCAGGTGCTTTAAGGATCACCTACTTCCTCAGGAACAGATATTGAATTTTGTCATATATTTTCATCCAGAGATTATGTCAATATAATTTTTCTTCTACAATCTGAGTATCACATGAAGCTCTTATACTAATTTCTTTTGTGTTCCTAGATAAAAAGATTTTTTTTTTCATGATGAACATATATTTCCATTTGTCCTTCTGGTGAGAGTGAATGCGTTCAAGTAGGCCAGAGTTGGAGCACAGTGCGTCTTACCCTTGGACGAGCACCATGTGCCCTTCCGAGCTCAAGAAGGCAGCAGGCTGGAAAACAGCTGCTTCAAGGCCACCCTCCACTCTCTCCTTTATCCACCGGGAGGCTGTCATCACAGGACAATTTCTCTCAGTGAGATTTCTTGTCTTGCTGTTCTCAGAATAGAGATACAGAATATATTAAAAGCAAACAAAATGAAAACTTACTAAAGTCTTAGCCAGAGGTGTACCAAAACTTGTGTGGTATTTCACTGGTCTTTTGTTTGATATTATTGCTTTTATTTTGTAAGATAAGAGCCATCAGGAGCTGGCGCTTCTGGCTAATCTTTCTTCATCCTCCTAACAACAAAATTTCATTTTCTGAAATGAAAAGTTTCTCTTTGGTTCTAATAGTCAGGCCTTGGTTTCAGCCTTGTCTTCTCTAATGTGCCTGGCAGAATCTTTGTGAACATCGGTGAATCAAGTTAGCTAAGTTACAAATGATATGTGCACAAAATACTCAAGATCAATGTAAACTTTATGTTTTGCACTTATACATGTCAATGAAATGAAAAGTTAGGTAAATGTTTTGTTTAGTGTTTTATCTTTAGTTTTAAAATAGGTCTAATCTTTTTCATTTATGTCTTTATCTTGAATGTCTAATAGGTTATATTGACCTAATAAAACAAAGCTCTTTCTTTTTTATGTTCTGAAAGAGCTTGTATAGACTAATCTGTTATTTGCCTAGTCAATGACCTCATTCAGAAAACTCTAGACGTGGAAGATTCCTTTAATTAGAAAAAGATTCTTAGCTACCTTCACAATATATTCAATAGATAAGTTTATTCACGTTTTCAATTCATCCAATTTTCTCTTCCTTTAGAATTACTTGTAAATATTTATTTTTAATTTTTGCTGTTTTGTTTTTGATAGTTGCTCTGTTAACTACTATATTTTCAGTTTCTATATATATTCCAAATGTGCTTAAATAGGTATTGTCTTTTTAACGAAGTGTTCATTGAAGGACAAGATTGAAAATTTTGTTGCTTAATTTTATGATACCCTTAATTATTTTGCCTGCTGAGCCACTATTTGTTAAAATGTAAATATTAAGAATCTCGTATGATTCTCAATTCATGAATTTCCACTTATAAGTCTGGCAATTTTTTATTTCTATCTTTTAGTGCAAGCAAGTTCAAACCAATTAGCATTATTAACACTGTTCTGATAATTTGCTTCCTTTATTAGAACTGTAAAGACTGTTTCTCTAATAATTTTGGTGCTTTAAAATGAATTTTATTTGTTGCTAATAGAGACCAGGTTTTTTAAAGTTAGTATTTCCAAGGTATATTTTTTCATCAGATTTTTAAAAGGTGGTTTTGCTCAATATATATCTTTTAAACAATAAACAGTGAATTTAAAGAAATTGAGCTTCCCTAAAGAATAGCTCATGAAGTTAGTAATTGATACTTTGGGATGGATTTCTCTCTCTCTCTCTTTTTTCTTTCTTTCTTTTTTTTGTAAAACCAGATATTTCTTTCCCATTTGCTTTTGGATCAGTTGATTTTTTTTCTTCCTCTCGTTAAATGTCCAAGTTATATGTCTTATTTATATTCCTTTTCTTCTTTAAAGAGTCAAATTTGCTTTAAGTCTGTCTTACAGCTACTCATTTAAAATTAACATTAGTTACTTGTAATGTTTGAAGTAGATGGATTATGTGTTTTCTATGATTTTATTGAAATCATGTATTCTAGATGAAGACTTCAAACATAGTGTGTAAAATATCCCTAAAAATAATAATTTGATAATTGTTACCTTGGCAAAACCAAGCAAAAAATGCACAAGATTCATTTTGGAATTTTTTCTAACTCTTTACCACAAGCTAAATACTTTAATTAGATTCTAAATCATCTTTATCTTTGGGTATGACACAAAAGGATTAATAATGATATCAATTGGCTTTCCCTCCTTGAAACCATCACATATATGACGCTCTGTATATACTATAAACTCTTAAGCAAGCTTGACATGTTAGTAATACATGTATTTACTCAGGCAGGGACAGTGACAGACAATTTTGAGGTATACGTAGTATGTATCCCCCTCTCCTGCCTGCAAGCTACTTGACCCCACCATGCACTAATTATGCTTCTGGGTTGAACTGATTCCACGTGACCCCTGAACCCATGTCCAGGAAAAACCTTAACTTGTTTAAGACTGTTTTAGTTAATTTCTCATTGCTGTGACTCAATACCTAAAATCCACAAATTTAGGGGAGGAAAGGTTTATCTCAGCTCAGTTTGAGAAGGTGACAGTGTATTCAGGGGCAGCCAGCAAGAGTGATAGTGTATGGCAGAAGCAGAGGTGGTGGCAGCTCCTCATGACATCACAAACAGGAAGCCAAGTCCCATCAAGTCCAGTCTCTCATCAGAGGAAGGTAGCAAATAGATATACTTCCATGTCCCATTTCAGTTACGAGCCCCTCCTGGATCCAGGTATGGAAGAAATGGTAAGCCCCCACTACATGCCTATAATTCAATTTACATGCCTGTAATCCACCCCTCCATCCTAGGCCCAATCTCCCAATAGCTTATGGTTCCATAGACAATCCATAATACACAAATACATGAAAATTTCGGAGGACATTCCAGTTCCAGACCACAATATTCCACCCCTGGTCCCCAAAAGACTCATGTCCTTCTTCCCATGCAAAAAACATTTAGTCCTCCTCTAAGAGTTGCTAATGTCTTAACAATTCCAGTACTGCTAAAATATCCAATTCCAAAGTCTCCTCTGAAACACAGTGTGAACTCTTAGCTGTGAAATCCTGTGAAAATCAAAGCTCCTTGAATCATACTTAATTCCCAAATACAACAGCCAAGTTCCTAATTATGCCAAAAATTGCACAACTACACTGCATACAAATGGAAATGTAATAAATTTCTCCTCACAATAGACAATAGAGGTCCCCTTAAAGGTTAAAGACCTCCCACATACAATGACATAAGAAAACCATTCCCATTCCAAATGGGAGAAATAAGGCAATAGAAAGTAATAGGACCAAAATTAGGACTAAATCCAGCAGGGCAAGGGTTAACTCCTGAAGCTCCAGCAACCAGGGTAAATTGTGATGGGGTAGGAACTTCAAAGGGCTCAGGTGGCCCCACCCCTATGGTGGTGCTGCTTGGGGTAATCTCTATCTTCGGTCCTTTGGGCTGGATGCACTCAAGGCCTGCAGTTTTTCTCAGTTGATGATCCATGCTCCTGGCTTCTCCAATTTTTCAGGCTCTCCACTGTACCTTAGGCTTCTCCCTCACAACTTCATGCACTGCCCTCCCAGGGCCACAAAGGCCTTCCTCTTAAATCTGGGTAGAAGCCTTCATGAACCTGCAGCTCTTGAACTCTGTAAACCTATAAATCTAGGACCACATGGACATCACCAAGATCCACCACTGCCTTGAGCAGTAGTCTTGCTTCATTGAGCCATGGTGGCAGCTTCTGGGTATCAGAATGGTAGAACTCCAGGGAGTTGAACTCTGGAAAACACTTCCCTCTTTGGCCCTACCGGGAGCCCTAGGATACTTTTCACAGAACAAGGTCTTTAGCCTTTGTACCCTTTAATTGGTAAAGGGTGGGATCTTGCTGATTTCTGAGTCACAGTGAAGGCCTCTTTCTTACAGCTCTGATTCCAACTATTTGGCTTCTGTTCAGTGTTAGTCTCTTTAAGAAGCACATGCTTTTTCACTCCAGACTGCAAGCTTTTCACATCTGTTTTCTCTGCCATCATCTCCTGTCTTTCACCATAGAGTTGGCTAAAAAGCCACAAACAGTACCCAAGTGGCAGCCTAAATATCTGACTGCCTTGAGATTTCCTCCACCAGAGTAAGCACTCCACCATCCTTAGTCGCAGTTGCAGGAAAAAAAAAAAAAAAAAAAAAAAAAAAATCTCTGGACAAGGGTAAAATGCTGATAAAACTTTTTGCCAGAGAATACCACATGTGTGTTTTAGGCCACTTACCAAAACAGTCCTCCTTCCCATCTGAAACTTCTTGAGCCTGGCCTTTCCAATCCACACTTTTATCAGCATTCTGTTCTTCTGACCAGAATCTACCATCAAGCTTGGCTCAGAGCACTCCAAAGCTTCTCCAGCCAGCATCCTCAAACCTTTCCAAATCCCTCTGCCAACCAGCTCAAAAGGCTTCCAAGCTACATGATCAGGTAAAGCACAGCAGTGACCCCCCTTCTCTGGTATCAATTTTTGTTTTAGTTCATTTTTCATTGCTGTGACTCAATACCCAACATCCACAGATTTAAGGGAGGAAAAGTTTATCTCAGCTCAGTTTCAGAGGTCACAGTGTATTCAGGGACAGCCAGCAACAGTAAAATGTTCATGGCAGAAGCAGAGATGGAGGTAGCTCCTCACAACACTACAAACAGGAAGCCAAGTCCCATCAAGTCCAGTCCCTCATCAGAGGAAGGTAGCAGCATATGTATTTCCAGGTCTCATCCAGTGGTCAGCCCCTCCTGGATCCAGGTATGGAAGGTGTTCTAAGTCCCCACTACATGCCTGTAATCCATTTTGCATGCCTGTAAGCCAACCCTCCAGCCTAGGCCCAATCTCCCAACAGCGTATGGTTCCCTAGACAATCCATCGTGTTCAACTACATGAGACTTTTGGGGTACATTCCAGATCCAAATCACAATAAAGTCTTTCCAGCCTTGCCACAATTTTTGGCACAAAAGGCAATTACATGCCAACAGTGAATATTTTAGAAAATAATCTAAGATATATTGACCAGAATAAAGCTGAGAACTTTTAACAAGTGTCCTGGAAATGAACATTCTCTCCCCCTCATCATATAATCTCCGAAGTTGCTGTTAGCCATTTTTGAAACCATGAGAATTCGGCTTGTAAATGAAACTGACACACAGAACAGGACAAAATCAAGAGAACTCCCTATTTTCAAACTGAACTTGAGGACACACTGCTCCAAAACTTCATAGAACTTTGAAATAAAACATTTTTCTATTGCATAAGCAGGTTGGCTTATATTTTAGCTGACCACACAAAGGATCCTAATTAACAGCCAGAAGACAAATCATCAGAGGAGAAAAACAAATGCTTCCTCAAAGTGGTTAAGTGAACCCTGTTTTAAACCATAAGTGAACGTTATTTTGGAATATGTAATCTAAGTCTTCTTTTGTCTCAATAAGTTATTGTGGATGTTTATATTACTCTATTTTGCTTATAAAATTTTGAAAAGCGAGGAAAAATACAATATAAATTGTCTTTGGCTTCAGGTGATGCACATGTCATATCATATTGGGTAACTTCTTTTAGGTAAGACTATTGTTGAATATTTATGAAGAAGGAAATATAATGGCAAACCTGTCATTGCTGCCAATATGGTGCTATGTGTCAGGCATCTTAAAAATAGATTTCTGTATGATAAGCCATTTAACAATCAGGCTTTTTGGAGGCCGATGTTATTAGATCCACCTCATAGGTGAGGCAGACAGGGCCTATAAATAGTGCAACTGGTATTTGAGACAGAGGAGTTCAAAATACATTGTATTGACTGTAATTCAGTCCTATCATACTCAAGAAAAAGTGAGTGAATTCAGTTTAGAAGTTTTTCAATTCATTGAATATTCTTAACAGAGTAGCCACTCTGAGGAAGATGAAAAGTATCTTACTTCTCCTTTCCTTTCACTCTACTGGCCCCTCCCCCTTCATTCCTTCATTTATGCTGGTCACTTCCCAAGAAGGGACTGGGCAGCCTGCTTCAGTGTCTTTCTATCACTTCTACCACTTCCAGGGCTGATTTATGACCATTCTCTGGGCTGCTTCAACAGGAGGTACAGTTGGCTATCAGGAACCATCCTCTGCTCCTTCCATTCCAGATGCTCTTTCCGTTCCTTTGAAGAAGTGGAGGAGGAAAGGGAGACCAACCTACCATGTCTAAGACCAGAGGGGGAGTGATCTGAACCCATTATTAACAGCCCCAACTGCCCCAGCCTTTAGTCAGCTGTGATCAGCACAGATAGCTCTTCAAAGTTTCCTTGGTCTTGGCTCACCATTTCCCAAGGAGATATACCACCTGTCAATCAAATAACCCACCATTGCCATCCATGACAGTTGCAACTCTTCTAAACACTCCCATACCGGGTTGAGGAGATGGATGCTGGTCTTAAATTCAAGTTATATAGGAAAATTTAATTTTGATCTCTCACAGAGCTTGTATTAGAAAGCTTGAGTTTGGACCAATTAGAAGGTTCAACTTTGGAAGAAGCACAGGCTTGCCGTGGTTATATAAGCAGCACTCCCTCACATTCCTCAGTTTAGGCAAAGAAGATCCTTCTAGAAGACTGACACCCCCTGTAACTGCATCACAGGTCTTGATTAAACAAATATCCCCCCAGTGGTCCTATAAATTATGATTTCTTGGGTATTGTGAGTTTGCAAGGTGTTGTAAACTTACTTAGAATTTTTATCTTGAGATATGTGGACAGAGAAGTCTCTTTAAAAGAAAGAGATAAAAAACATAGGAGCTGTTAGCCTTGAAGATCTTCAGAAGCCAGCAGGAGCAGCAGATCAGCAGCAAAGACCAGCAACCCATGAAGTCTACTAACAACATCTGGCACAAGCTAGTACTGACTAAATGGCAGCGACCAAAAATGGCAGGCAACAGCAACGGGCAGAGTTGGCCAATGGCCTACAACACATCTTTTGCTGAATGGTGGTGGCCAGAAGCAGCAGACACTAGCAATCAGCACTGTTAACCCACAATATCCAGCATTAACTATGACTATGGTGCTACACTTTGCTGATTCATGATTTCTATTTGAATAAGCAAAAGAACCCTCCACTGGTGGCAACTGTTTTCTATGTCCTTCTTGTGCTTTTCATCTTGCTTTTGTTCAATTTTATTTGCTTTTTTTTTTCTAGTAGGGCAATAAGTTGTGCTTTTGAGGGGGCAAAGATAAAGGATAGAATGAATTTGGGACAGAAAAATGATAAAAATGGAACCCAAAGTTATCAGTTAAGATTCATTATGTTGCAAATGGCAAAAAAAATATGCAATTGTTCCAGAGAGGATGCAGCTGATGAGGTCCCATCATAAAAATATTTTGGATAAGTTTCAAGTTTGCAACAGCAGTTCAACATTAGCCATTGAGAATTTCAATTTTCCAACTCTGTTAGGCCTCTGGAGAAGCTAGCCTTATTCTGATCGTGGTTTCCCCCAAGAGGGAACATAATTAGCAGGATTTCTAGGTGTTACCTTTATATCCGTCTGTACAGAGGCAGTTAGACTGGGTTTCTTAAGTGCATTTAGCAAACCTTTCTTCAGTCTCATTTTTATGAGTAGGTCATTTAGCCACCTTAATTTGTGGTCAGGACATAGGACTCTACTGTTTCCCATCACACACACTTGCATCTAATGTCACAGGGGAAATAACCTGTGAAAGAAATATGGATAACGAATCAAGGCAGTTGTCAGGAGTGGTAGGCACGGATATTGGAGAGAATCAACCATTTAGCAGACACAGATTTATCTGAGCTGACAGTGTTTTTGTACAGAATCTCTATACTGGGTTAAGGGGGGGGGAAATAAAATTTAGTGTGGAGACAAATCTAGTTGGTCACGTGTTTTTGTAGCACCTACAAGGTAATATTTTTATTATAGCAAAAAAAACAATAAAAAATTACCATTGTAACAATTTGGAGGAAGAATGCAGGAAGCTTATAGAAAAATTGAGACAGTATATAAAAGAACAAATGTTTACATCACTAGAGTTCAAGAAGAATTTAAAAATGCCAAAAGGGTAGAAAATCTATTCAAAAAAGTAACAATAGAGAAACTTCCTAATTGAGAGAACAGAACAGGTGTTTTCGTACAGGAAGATCAAAGATCAGCCACCAAATTTTGCTCATCAAAGCTACTCCAAGACAACTTGGGGACTAATCAGGTTCTCCAAGATGAAATATAAAATATTCTCAGGCTGCAATAAAAAAGAAACAAATGACACACAGGAGTGAAGTCACCTGACAGAAAGAGTCTCACCTAAAACCTTATAAATCAAGAGAGAATGGTGTGAAATTTTTATAGTGCTTGAAGAAAACCCTGTTCACTGAGAATACAGTAGCCCACAAAGCTATCCTTTAGAGTGGAAGAATACAAAAGACTTGTTCTTCCTCCCCTTCTCTCCTCAAAAACGTTGAAAGAAAATATCTCCACTGGACCTATTTTCCCAAAATGCTGAGAAATTCGTTCAAGCAGAAAGATGTTAACAAGAAAAAGGAAAAAGAATAAAATTTATTGATAAGTCTAACTATGCGAACAAGTTAAGAATACTAGTGTTGTAAGCATGCTTAAAACATTCATATTCTTAGGATGAAAAATAAAAATAATTCATAAACGGATGCCAGTAACATGCCAAAAGGTAGAAAATAGAGCAAGGTGTAAGCAAGAGGCCAGAAATTCACAGCGGGGGAAGGCATACAAGGCACTTGAAGTTTCAGTGTGTTTTCTCTTTTTCTTTTGTTTGCTTCTATTCTTATCTTCAAGATCATGTTAACTTGTTTTCAATTCAAAACAGCTTGGTATTGTATACTCAAAAGGTTTTTCTTGTAAATCTTATGGTAAAAAGTAGAAATCTATAATATACAAAGTAAAGATAATAAGGAATCAGAGTATTCAAGTAAAATAAATCACCTAACCCCAAAAGAAGACTGTAAGTGGGGATGGGAGGTAAAAGAAAGAAACCATAACAAAGCTGGAAAATAAGTTATGAAATGTATGTAGCAAGGTCTTATTTATGAATAATTTTCTCAAAAGTAAATGGGTGAACATTTCCAATTTGAAGACAAGAAACTGAATAAGAAGAAAGATGCAACTACTTACGGCTGCAAGAAATTCACTTCACCTCTAAGACCGCGCAGACTGGAAGTGAATGGATCTAATGACAAAGTTCAAGCAAGTGTAATCCAAATGAAAGCAGGGTTAGTCACACTTACATCAGATAAAACATGTTTTAAGTGGAGAGCGACAAGGAAAGTTGTTCCATAACAGAAAGGGGCCAATATATTCAAAGAAAATAACTATTTTAATTGTATGCACAACCAATATCTGAGCACTTAAGTGTATAAAGTAAATATTTTAAAACCCAAAAAGAGGGAGATTCCAATTTATTAATAGTTGAGGAGTTTAACACTCTGCTATTTGCAATGGCCCAATCCTCAAGATAGAAACTAACAAGGGGCAGCAGAGTTGAACTGCATATTAGGTAACAAAAATGGTGCATATTATCCACAGAACTTCCAATCCAACCGCTACAAAATACAGTTTTATAGTTAGTACATGGAAGGTTCTCCAGGATAGATGTGATTGACTACAAAACAAAACTCAACAATTAAAATGTTGAATTTATATGAATCATCTTTCTGCCCAAAATACTTTTGATTTTATTTTTTTGAGATAGGATCTCACTCTGTAGCCCAGGCTGGTCCTGAACTCACTTTGTAGCCCATGCTGGCCTTGGACTTATGACAATCCTCCTGCCTTAGCCTCCTGAGTGCTCAGATTACAGGTGTGTACTATCACGCCTGACTTTATGTGGTGCTGGGGAATTGAACTCAGGGCTTTGAACTTGCAAATCAAGTGCATAACCACTGTGTCATTCCTCCAGCTCTCAAAATCCTTTTAAATTTAAAAAAAAATCAAGTGAATTCAGGATCATACTGGACTACACAGAGACCCTATCTCAAAGAAAATTTAAAAATTAATAACAAAAATTTTGGAGACTATATAACACATGAAAATTAAACAACTTCTAACTACCATTGGATCAAGGAAAAAATATAGAATAAAATTAAATAATTTTTTGAAATCAGTGAAGGTGGAAACGCAACACACTTTTATGTATGGAATATAACAAAAATAGTACTAAGGAGACATTTATAGCAATCAGTGCCTCTGCATGAAGGTAGAAAAATGTCAAATAACATTCCCTTCATCTTAAGGTACTAGAAAAACAAATATATTAAACTCATAACTAGTAGGAAAAATAATAAAGAATAAATAAAAAGAGACAAAGAATTCAAAAAATCAATGAAACAAAAAGCTGGTTAATTGAAAAGATAAGCAAAATAGACAACTCTTAATTAAACTAAGAGAAAGGAAGAAAACTCAAACAGTAAGATGAAAAGGAAGACATTAAAGTTGATAGAGAAAAACAAAAGATCGTTTGAGGTTGTTAAGAAAAATTTGCCCCCAAATTTTATAACCTAGAGCAAAGGAGAAATTCTTAGACAATATACTTTGCCAAGATTGAATCACCAGGTTCATCCCTTCACTTTCAGTCTGTGTGTCCTTAGACATGATGTGATCTTGCAGCAACAACCTGAACAGAACAAAAAGAGACCACAAGATTGAATGAGTAATAAAAAGCCTAGCCTACCATTATGAAAAAATCCAGAACTAGATGATGGTTTCACTGCTAAGTTTTACCAGACATTTAAAAAGAATTATTACCAACTCCTAAGGCATTTCAAAAAATGTACAAGAATAGAAGTCTTTCAAACACACTGCATAAGCCAGAATCAATCTGTTACAAAACCAGATAAGGATAAAAGAATAAAACAAACCTAAAGACCAATATCCTTGATGAATATAAACATAAAACCCTCAATAACATGACAGCAAAACCAAAGATGCATGAAATAGATCGTAATTGGAGATTAATATTAGGAATGCAAGGATGGTTTAATATACATATATAAATAAATGTGATATACCCCATAAACAGACTGTAGAAAACAAAATTATTATTTTAATAGATGTAGAAAGAGCATTTGATAAAATTCAACATGCCTCATGACAAAAATATTGGGCAAATTCAGTAGAGAAGGAGAGTACCTCAAGATAAGAAAGACATGAGCTACAGAGAACAAGACATTGAATGGGAAAAAATCAAAGCCCTTTTCCTAAGATTTACAGTACAAGAATGCTCATTTTTACCCTTTTTACTCAACATAGGTCTGGAATATCTAGCCCGAGAAATCAGGCAAGATAAATAAAGGACATACATACTGGAAAAGAATAAATCAAACTGTCATTCTTAGCAGATGATGTAATTTTATGCATAGAAAATATAAAAAATTATTTTAATAAATTCAGAGATACTACAGTACATCAAATTCACACACAGAAATCAGTAACATTGTTATATGCCAATAACAATTGTATGAAATAGAAATTAAAAATAATCCCATGTCCAATAGCTACACAACAACACAAGAGACCTAGCTATCAATTTAACCAAACAGGTAGAAGATCTCTATAGTGGAAACTATGAAACATTAATGAAAAATATCAATCAAAGATAACACAATGTAAGAAATCATGTGCACATGGTTTGAAAAAGTTGTTATTAAAATGGCAATACAATCCAAAGCAATCTACAGATTCAATTCACTCTCTATCAAAGCACCAATAATATTATTCATAGGAATAGAAAAAAACATAAAATTTATATAAAATGACAAAATTTCCAGAGTAACAAAAAACATCTGTGCCATTAGAACAAAGTCCAGAAACATTGTACTACTGGCATGGTACGGGTATAAAAACAGACACATAAATCAGAGAACACAGAATTAAACCTGCAGATCCAGGGCTGACTTTCAACAAAGGGAAACTCATAGGAGAGGATAGACTTTTCAATAAATTGTAGCTAGCCACATATAGAAAAAAGAAAGGGGGGCTGGAGGAATGGCACAGCAAGTGCGAGGCCCTGAGTTCAATTCCCCAGCATCGCATAAAGCTAAGTGTAGTGGTGTCCGCCTGTAATCCCAGCACTTGGGAGGCTGAGGCAGCAGGATTGCTGCGAGTCCAAGGCCAACTTGGGCTATCCAGTGAGTTCAGGACCAGCCTGGGCTGCAGAGAACCTGTCTCAAAAAAGAAAAAGAAAACGAAAGCAGAATCCTATTTCTTACCAGTTACAAACATCAACTGGCAATATATAACAGATTTAAATTTCAGAACTAAAACTACTAGAAGAAAAAAGATAAAACTTTACATTGGAATGGGAAAGTTTATTTTTTAATAATGCCCTCAATGTGTAAGTAATAACAAAACTAGACACGTGGCATACACCAAACTAGCGAGTTCTATTCAGCAAAAGAAACAACTAGAACACAAGGACAACCTATACAAGGGAGAAGATATTTGCTAACCATGCATCTGGAAATTCTTTAATATGCAGAATACATGTGAAATTCCAAAAACTCAGTAACAAAAAATCCCAAATAAATATGATCTAAAAATTGTCAATAGACATAGACATTTCTCAAAAAATATGTATGCATGGGCAATAGAATCATGAAAAAATGCTCAATATCACTATTAATCAGAAAAATGAAAATCAAAGCAACAATAGTATATTACCTTTTCCTAGTAAGAAAAGCTATGCTCAAACTCAAGATAACAAGTTCTAGAAAACATGCATGCAGAGAAAGGGGAAGCTTTGCATACAATTAGGGGGAACATATCAGCTGTTATGGAAAACAGTGTGGAGGTTCCTCAAAAAGTTAAAAATTCAACTTCCACGGGATCCCGGCATCCCGCTACTGGTTCTATAAAAACTAGTGTGTCAAAAGTGATACCCACTCTTACACATTTATTTCAGCACTGTGGTGTGCTGAGCATGGAAAACTATTCAGCCATAAAAGACATTGAAAAACTATTATTTGGGACAATATGGCAGAACTGAAAACCATCACGTTAAGTGAAACAAGCTAGGCAAAGAAAGACAAATATCGTGATCCTCCTCACATGTAAGTACAGAAACGTCAATCTTCGAGGATTTGAGAGCAGAATGGTGGTTACCAGAAGTCAGAAAGACTGGAGCTGGAGAGATGGGAAGAAATTGATCAATATATTCTAAGTTAGATATGAGCAAGAAGTTCTAGTGTGCCATTGCACTGTAGGGAAAGTAGATATTGGTAATGAACTCCTTATTTTGCCAAGCTAGAAGAATGGATTTTGAAAGTTTCACCATGAAGAATTGACAAATGTATGAGGAAATGTTTAACTTGATTTAAACATTAAACAATGTAATGAAACAATACAGTGTACATGTATTGAAGCATTTATTGAAACATTAACCCATCTAAATGATCAATACTCCAATTTTTGTTTTCATGTGTCAGATAAAAAATTTTAAAGTTCTAAAAAGATTACACAATAATCAAAAGAAGTCTTTAAAAACATAAGAATATTGTCTATTAATTTCTTAGATATGAGGGGTTTTGAGCATGGACATTTAGTCTACTTTAACCTTTAACAATTTCTACATTGCTGATAAATCCCACAATTATTCCTCAAAAATTTCCAGCTGAAAGTAGCTCTTGTCTTCTGCTTTCTCTTCCACTATCTTTCCTTTAAAACATTCTCTAGCATACTAACAAGCCGGGGTCATCGCTATTCTTAATCCAAACCATTCAGTGGCTTTAAAGTTCCATGGGGAGTAATCGGCATTCATTTTCAACACTATTTTCACAACTGACAACATAACGGTGGCCTTCTTTTTAGTGTGATGTTATGGCATTTTAAAGATATACCTATAGTCATTAGAAAAATTTGGGTTTAAGAGAAACTCATAATGCCTAAAATGACCAATATCTCATTTTAGAAGGCAGAAAAAATGTAAAGACAAATACTGTCTTTAAATTAATATAAGCTTTCTCATCTTTGTTTCCCAGACATCTGAACTATAATAAAGTTAATTTTTTTCATTTTTCCCTCTTGTTTCATGTTAGATTTCTGTCACTGTGACCAAGTACCTGAAAAAATCAATTGAAAAGAAGGAATGATTCACTTTGGCTCAGGCTTTCTGCCGATGGTCACCTTAGCTCGCTGGTCTTGGCCTGTGGTGAGGGCAAATGGGAGTGCATGGTGGAATGAAAACACTCGCCTCACTGGGGCCAGGCAGGACAGCCAGCGATAGAGAGGAGTAGAGAGACACGCAGAGAGGATGTTGACAGAGAGATGGACCAGCCAACAGAGTGATACTGGCCTACAGACAGGGCAGTCTCACTTTCTCCTTCAAGAGTAAGCCCTAATGATCTAAAATTGTTCCTCGAGGTACCTCCTGCTAAATAGTCACATTGCTCAACAGCAACGCAGGCTCATGACCAATTGTAGCCCATGAACCTTTGGGGATCATTTAAGATCCTAACAATAATAAGGCCCAGGTGAAACTCTTCACCAAACATATGCCTGTAACATACTTTTAGATTTGGCTGAAATTATGGCTCTTCAGTAGATTAAGGTCTATGTACTAAGTTTTCTTTACTTGCAATTTCATAAAAGAGAGAAGCAACCACTTGACACATGGGAGGTGGCCTGCCATTATCATCTAGGCCTTGGCATTCTCAGTCAGACAATTTCATGAACAGTAAAATCAGATGGAATCACTCTGTACTTATGATTAGGCAAAAGGAAAACCATTGCTATAATTTCGTTTAAGCACAGACAAAACCAAAGTCATGTGAAGCCACAAAATCCCAAACAACCCCCTATCCTGAGTGATAAAAGTGACTCTAGGTTTCTTTAATAACTGTAGCTTTAGCCTGGCTTCAATTGTCTCCTTTCAGATAACGACTATTAAGATTCCAAATCATAAAATCTCTTCAGGCAGCTTTACTCCAGAGCAATGTTTCGCTTTTTGGAATTGTCAAACATCCCCCTAAAATGAACCTCAACCCTACAAGTCTTTTCTGGTAGCCTTCTACTGATCTGCTCCCCAGTTACCCATGGGCTACGTTCTGGGTCATTACAATAAGCAACAGCCCTAACTTATCCAACCACAGGGATGTTCCTGTTGGACTTCAGCTGGAGAACACTGACTTGGAGGAAAGAGTATGCGGCAGCACTCTTCTTAATGAAAACAGCATCACATTTAAGCCATAAACAGGCTGTTATTCAGTTTATGCCGTGTACAAAACCCTGTAAAAATTGTTTCCCTATGGGGTTAATGTTTTCAATTTGTCTTTTAGCACTTTCTGAGGGAAGTATATTCCATAGCCTTCTTGGCAGTTTCTGTGACCACTGGCCCATTTCTGATCCCAGTGACTCTTCCAAATGTCCTTGCCAAATGCCTTATTGTCAATGCTAGAATATGCAGGCCTGAAAGGGTTTAGATTAAATTTCAATGGCTCTGTGTAGTTATTATAATAAATATTAGATGTTTTCTCCTGCTAAAATATAAGGTTTTAACTTGGCTTAATTTTCCCACCTTCTCACCCAAAAATATACACTGGGTCAGTTTACCTCCAGTCACACTTAACAAGTTCCAATAATGTGAAATCGGCCCCGAGTATAGCGCAGAGTGAGGCGAGTACAGGGATTTATGTTGTTTCTGATAAACAGATGAAAGAATCCTAACACAGGCGAAGACTATGAGTTCCAGTTGGATGAACGATAGAGAAAGGGTTCCAGGTTCTAGCAAGAGCAGAACCTAAAGTGGACACTGAATTACAGGGGAGCTGTCCCCAGGCCGCTGGCCTCCAGCCTCTTGCCAAGCTGCCTAAGCCGCAGTACCAAGTCAGCAGGCCTCGCCTTTTTGCCTTTTAAAAACATTTCTTACATCTCTGGCAGAATTCACAACACATGCATTGCTGTTTCTGAAGTTGCTCTTTGAATTGCCTAATGAAGGGGAGAAAATACATCAATTAAACAAATTAGGGTTAGTTTATACTTATTCTTCAATTCTAATTGTATACACTTCTTTTGAAACATTTTAGAAATTTGGCATGGGTCAATTGTCTCACACAGCAAATAATGATTTTAAAAATTTTGCTCATGTTATAATTTCATCCTATTTAATTATTGTGAACTCACAGCCTTTCACAGACAACAAATTTTAGTCCATCTCTGACACACACATTCTTGTAAAAATATTTACTTTTTAACCAGATTTCCTAGGCTTGTCTCAATTTCTCCTATTTAAAAACTGCTCTCCAAAGAGCCTTGGGCTCTTTTCATTGAGGGATGTTATGGTTTTAGATAGAAAATATCCCTCAAAATTCTTGCACGCAGCAGTGTCTCTTTTGGAAAGTGATTGGTCCGTGGGGGCATTATACTCATCAGTGGATTACTTCATTGCTAAATGCAGAACTGACCACGCCCATTTCTCTCTCCCTGTCTCCCTGCTTCCAGTTTATGAAGTGACCAGTTTTCCTCTGCCATGATGCGTCTGCCTGGGACGAGCCAACCATGGACAAAAACCTACAGAACCCTTAGCAAAAATTACTTGGGGAGAAGGAGAGTGAGAAAGGAGGTGGGGAAGGGGAAGTGAAGTTGTTTTGGTATATAGATACACAAAATTCTCAAGTTTAATTTAAACACTGTGTATTGCATATACATTCTAATAAAAAGGGGGAAAAGTAAACACAAATCAAAAAATTAACCACTTCTTTTAGTTGAGGGTATCAGGGATTGTGTCCCAGGATTGAAAAAGTGACTAAAATAAACCAAAATTAAGATGGTAATATCTATTTTAATATGTAGTTGTCGGAGCTTGATAGCTTGGGCTACTAGTCACACAACTCAGAAAAAAATATATCTTTTCAGAGAATAAATTGCAGATACCAAAAGATTCACCATCCAGATACTTTAAATAATTGCAGAATTAATCATATTTGTTCTTTGTGCATTTTCTCCTTTCAAATTTGATATTATATATGCAAAATAGAATCATGTACTTACAACACTATTCTAAATTGGACATTATTCTACAGCGTTCCATGCCATGAAGAAGAATGCTCAGCAGGAGCCTTGCAGATCCACTGCGGCCAACTGCATTCCAAAGCTCTTATGACGATTTAGACACAATACACGGAAAACTCCTAGTTACGGGGTTGGGAAATATCTTCCAACTTTAAATATTAGTATCAGAATTAATTTGACTACTAAAATCTCCTATTTTTCTGTAGTTCTGGGATAGAGGAAAAGCAGACTGAGCCTGAAAAATTCTTTGTATAATAACCGGATCGAGAGGTAACTCTTTATTGCACACAATCCACCCATTTAAAGTACCTAATTCAACAGATTTCAGTATGCCACACGGTTGTGCAACTGTAACCGAGACGAAGCTGTAGGGTATTTAATTACTTCAGGAGGAAAGCATGTACTTTTCAACATACACTACCCGTTTTTGGTAAGCACTTCAGGTTTAGCTATTAATTGATAGTGTACCTGCAGAGATTTGCCTAATATGGATTCTATATAAATAGGAACCGTACAATAGGTGGTCTCTATGAGAAGCTCCCCTCAATTAATATGCTTAAAATCATTTACATTTATATTTTATTGATTTTTATAATTGAGTCAGACACCACTGTATGGATGGAACACATTTTGTTTACCCATTCAGCTGATAGACATTTATTAGTACTCTGTGTCTATTATAAGTGATGTTGCTATGACAATCCACATATGAATATTTGTATAGACATCGGTCTGTTTTACTTGGCTGTAGTTCAGAATTAAATTGATGAATTACATGGTAACTCTATTTTCAACCTTTTGAGAAACTATCACACCATTTTCCAAAGTGGTTGCACCATTTTACTCACAGGCTAGCTTAGAAAATATCACTGTGCTATAGATATTTACTTGCTTAAACATGAACATAGTTTTCTTGTTTTGTTACTGTGAATTTGGAAATGCTAATTGCATCACAGGTGTAAGAAATGAATCTAATTGTTTATAACTTTTTTATTTTCAATTATGTCTTCCTAGAGATTCTGTGAGGGATTGCTCAAATTTTTGGTCTCTTCCTAGTGCTGACTGAAAAGGGATTTTGTTGGAGACCAGCTCTTTGGGAAACTGTTGTCTAAAGTATGTTTTTCGAAGTCTATCCTGAACATGATAATGAGTCAACTGTACTTTATTTTTTCAAAAGTCTTCAATAAAAATATTTTTAGAATCTACTTTCTTTTAATTTTGAAAACAATCTAAGTATGGATATACCTTAAGAATGTACCAAATTATATTTGGAACAGAATTATCTTTAATCATACATCTTTTTATATGTGCTCTTTTTTTTCTGCCTTTTTTGAAACCAGGTGTCTCTCTGTAGTCCCGGCTGGTCCTGAACTCACTATGTAGCCTAGGCTTGCCTAGAAACAATAACAATCCTCCTGCCTCATCTTCCTCCCAAGCCTGCAGGGCCTTGTCCATGCTAGACAAACACTTTAACCACTGAAATATACCCCTCATCTTGCTTTTATCTGTAGGGGGCCAGGATACCCATTTAATTTTCTCATTACATAAAAAGACTTAGTCCAATACATGTTATAAATAAGCAATGCACAGGGAAGCCAGCACACAGAGTTGCCTTTATTTGCTGTAATACTTTTTTCTTAGTGGGTAAAACAGCCTCTGTTATTGGAAAAAAAATAGAGGTGATGCTAGCTCTAGAAAGTTCCAAGGACCCCGTTGCTACTCTGCCCTTGGGTTTTCAGTGTCTGGGCCATTGCACTCTATCTTTACCATGTAGTCTCATGTATTTTACTAAGCTTTTACCTGTTCAATCAATTGCGACATTGGATAATATCATTTTGAAATAATCTGTAACCTCTGGAAAGTAACTCAGCAACGTAAAATATGGTAAAACAATTAAGTAAAATACCTGCACTTATGAAATAGGGGGACAGAGAAGGAGCACCATTCTGAGGAGTTAGTCAAAGTAATACCTTTCAAAGTTGACTTGACCAAAAAAACATCTTCAAACAAACCAGAATGACAACATGAGAAAGGTGTACCAATCTCCTAGAGTGGGCGATGAGAGGGCAGGGACAATGGAACCCAGGTCTTCCTGTCACCTAGTCCCCATAATGTTACCTTTTCTGGCCCTGAGGGAACCTTCAGAGTTTTAGGGTGCCCGAAAACATTGTGACAAAGTACATAAGGCGACAATGCATATTTCATACATAAATACTATAAATTCCATAAATTTAAAGTTATCTTGGGAACTAAAACTTATCTTTTAGTATATTTTCTATAGCTAGAAACAATTCAAATGTGCTGGGTGTAGCTTAGTGGGAGGGCACTTGCCTAGCATGGGTGAGTCCCTGGGTCTGGCCCATAGCAGCAATCACCACCACCACCTCAATTCAAACAAACAGATGAGAGGGAGAAGGAAATAATTGCATGGGCAAGACGGCTGAATATAAGACGGCATCATTCACATGTTGTGGCTCAGAAACTATGACTGTTAGTGTAACACTTTGGTATCATTTAAAGCTGCCTTAAGGAGTCTGGGGATGTTCTTTCTATAATGTGCACCCTGGAGACCGTGATGCCAGCTACCACAATCCTGCATGCCAACACATACTAACCTCTGTGAGACCTGAAGACATGCATCTTTGGAAGCCTATGGCTTCTGTAAAGATATACAACTGTCTTCATCAACTACTGTAGGCTAGACTAATAGGGCATTCGTATGTACTGTGACATCAGCCAAAGCTCAAGAAATCATATAGAGCTTATATTTTTGAGCATAAACAAAGCCAGAGTACCCACCCAACTCACACCTATAGCCCAACTAAATAGCAATTTTTTTTCTGTAAAAGTTTTTCCTTAAGATTGAAAGAGGTGACTATTGTACCAGATGTGCAGACATCAGTGTAGGATCATATGAAAGATGAAAGGAAATATACAACATCGCCATGGGAAAATGGTGAGTCTACAGAAGTAGATGGTAATTTGCAAGAAACCTAGGGGATGCCTGAAAAAGAATTCAAAATTATGATCTTAAGGAAATTCAGAGAGATATAAGAAAATGCAAATAAGACAACACTAAGAAATGAGAGAAACTCATTCAGTATATAATGAGAAAATCATGAAAGGCAGAAACAAGAGGCTTTCCACTTTCACCGCTTTTACTTAGTATAGTACTAGAAATTTGTAGCAATAACAATTGGGCAGGAAAAAAATAAAGAGCACTCCAATTGGAAAGTTAAGTTATCCATGTTTACATGTGGCATCATTTTATAAAATATGGAAAAATCTAAATAGTCCATCAAAAAGTGGTTAGAACTAGTAAATTCAGTAAAGCGAAAGAATACTATTTTAGCATACCAAATGCAGTAGCATTTTTTTTTTCCTTCTTTTTTGAGACATGCTTGCTAGGAAAGTGCTTTAATCTCTGTACTACCCCTCCAGCCCGGCAACTTTCTATATAACAGTGGTTAATGTAATTTAATTCACAATAGCTATAAAACAATAAATCATTCTAGGCTAAATTTAAGCGTGAAATAGCTCTACAATTAAGACTATAAAGTATTACTAAAAGAAATTATAGAGCAATTATTAGAGAAATTATATATATAAATCATATGGAACTGCTAAAGACATGGAGTAGCCAAAGCACTCCTGAGCAGGAACAGCAAAGCTGGAGGCACCGTACGTTCTGCCTTCAAAATGTATGGCAAAGCTATAGTAACTGAAACAGCATGGGCTGGTATTCATCACAGATACACAGACAGATGGAATAGACCAAGGAACCCAGAAATTAATTTACGTTCATACAACAAACTAATTTTTGATAACTGCATCAAGAACACTCAGAGGAAAAGAGAGTCTCTTCAATATACAGTGCTGGTTAAATTAGATGTAAATACATTGAAGAATGAATATATATCCCTCTTTTTATATATGAAAGTCAGGTCAAAAATGTATCAAAGGCTTAAATATAAAATACTGCAAGTATGAATACAAGAAAACATACAAGAAACACTTTATTTGTATACACAATAGTGTTTTGATTTATCCCAAACCTAACGAAAATAAAAAGACAAAAGGACTTATATCAACCTAAGAAGCAAACAA
Organism: Ctenodactylus gundi; assembly: GCA_004027205.1. Taxonomy (NCBI): domain Eukaryota; kingdom Metazoa; phylum Chordata; class Mammalia; order Rodentia; family Ctenodactylidae; genus Ctenodactylus; species Ctenodactylus gundi. Next base: position 79,927 of record PVKB01003038.1, on the reverse strand, counting down.
CAATAATAACAAAGAGACAACCTTATATTTTTGTGGTTTTTCTCATACTAGAGAAACCATCTGATATTTAACTTTCTGGGTCTGATTCATTTTGCTGAGCGTAATAATCTCAAGGTGCATCCACTTTCCTATGAATAACTCATATTTGTCATCCTTTATGACAGAGTAGTACTCCATTGTGTATATATAACACATCTTCTCTATCCAGTCACCTGTGCTCAGGCACATTGGCTTCTTCCAAGATTTTGCTATTATCAATTGTGCTGCCCTAAACACGGATGTCCATATGTTACTATCGTTTGAGGACTTTAACTCTTTTGGCAGGATATTCAAATGTATAAAGAGCTCAAAAAACTAATGTTGTGGTTTAGATCCGAAATGTCCCCCAAAAACCTCATGTTCCTATGGATACTGTGTTGGGCTGGGAGGCGGGTCCTGACTAGAGGGGGCGGGTGCATGGGGCCTGACCTGGAGGTGTGTGTACTGGTTCTGCTACTTCTTTTCAGTCTCCATGTTGTAAAGATCTCTGCCTCTCAAGCTCTGGCTCTGGCCCCGTCACTGCTCCAGCCCTGCCCTGTGCTTCTATGATTTTCCAGCTGCCCACCTGTGAATGGACTGTGACCTTCTGAAATTGTAAGCCACAATAAATCTTTTCTCCCTAAGTTGTCCGTGTTGGGAATTGAGTCACAGTGACAGAAACGTAACCAACACAGAAATTGATAGCAGACAAGTGGGGTTGTTGCTCTGACTTTACCTGACCACGTGGTTTGGAAATCTTTCAAACCTGTTTGCAGTGTTGTAAAGCCAAATCCAAAAGTCCACCATACACCAATTAAGGCGAGGTAAGAATCTTTATTAACAGCCTGGCCCAACCCGATCTCAAATGAGAGTCCAGAGAATGGCTGCAGGCCTGGTTAGCAGAGGGTCAATATAGGGTGTGGGACCGTGTTGTGAGGATCTCTGCTGCTGGAGCTCCGGCTCTGGCCCTGCGCCTGCTCCAGCCCTGCCATATGCTTCCATCATTTTACAGCTGCTCACCTGTGAGTGGACTGTGACCTTCTGAAACTGTAAGCTAAAATAAATCTTTCCTCCCTATGTCATGGATGTTGGGTATTAAGTCACAGCTATAAGAAAGTAACTAAGACAGCTAAACAACAACAACAAAAAATCAATTAAAAGTAGGCTAAAGACAGATGCTTCATTAAAAAAGACACATGCATGGCCAAATGTATGGAATCAGCACTCAGTTTCACTAGTCATGAGAGAAATATAAATCAAAACCACAGTGAGATACCCTCTCACTCCAGCCAGAATGTCTATCTTTAAAAACACCCCCCAAAAAGTCACCAATGTTGATGAGGTTGTGAAGAATTTTTTTTTTACTTGTTGGGAATGTAAGTTAATGTAACCAATACGAAAAGCTACATGGAGATTACACCAACAAACCAAGAGCTACCACATGATCTAACAACTTCACTACCAAACACATACCCAAGATAAACCATTACACCAGAGTGATATCTGTGCTTCTGTAATTATTGCAACACTTCTAATAGTAACTAAAATATAGAATCAAGTTTAATGCCCATTTGATGCATGAACAAATCAAGAATATGTACTATATATACACAGTGGAGTATTATTCAGACATTTAAAAAATGAAATCCTAGGCTAAATTTGACAAAGAAAGTGAAATATCTCTACAACGGAAACTTTAAAGCATTAAATTTGATCAAGCAACAACATCTCATTTACAACAATACAGAAGGAAAAGACTATTGTGTCAAATACATAAACCAAACCTAGAAAGATAAATAACGTATGTTTGTACTAATTTGTGAATACTAAACAGTGGATTTTGTTGGAGAATGGGATGAAACAGTTTTCACTAGTCTGGCAAGGACCAGGGAAGAGAACTAAAATAAGGGGCAGAATTCACAAAGATGAAATTAGTTCTGGTTTTCCATAACATAGAAGACTACCCATTGCTTAAAATAATCAACGACATATCCCAAAATGAAAAGTGTTCAAATTTTCAATGCCTAACAACAATGACCATTTGAAGAGATTAAAATGCTTATTATCCTGATTTAAAAATTATACATTGTAATATGTAATAACTCACCCCACAAAAGATGTGCAGACATGTGAATAAAAAACTTCATATTTTTCATCAATTAATAAATATTAATAACTAGACTGTACTTCCTCAGAGAAGCCACCACAGGAAGGTGTATTTATAAAACACCACTCAGAACAAAACTACTCAAAAGTGTAACAGTTACTTGATGAATCAGCACTGCATTGTTGAAAAAATTCAACAAATTAGAAGTTTGTTTTGAATGCAATTATCTTTCAGTGGATGGATCATTTTCAAAAACCCATAGCTAACATTAGAGGTTTGCAGTTTGGCCACCATACTAGCAATTCATAGCAAAAGAAATTGCGAATCTCAAATGCAGTTGCAGAGGAGACGTTCCTAATGTGATGTGACTGCGGGCAATCACGCCATCGTTAGAGTAAGTCTGCAACCTCTTACACGGTGATTGCCTTAAGAGATATTGTTTGCTCCTGTGTCTAGGGTGTGATATGCGTGTTCAAAGAGTTACAGCTAGTAGATTCAGAACAGACTCCAAGGTAGAGATGCTAGCTACAGAATGCGCAAGAGGAAGTTTTGTCCAATTGGATGGGGCTGATGAATCTTGTTACAATCTAAAGGTCAGAGAAGCTCAAGAGCGGCCCTTGGGATTTAGTAACTAAGACTGGATAAGTAAAATCAATGTATGGGCAGAAGTGGAGAAAGACAGGAGAGGTGCAAAATGGTGTATTAGCCCTGTTACAAATTCTGAATTTTAGGTTAGTGGAAAGGAAAATCCACTTAAGGGCCAGGAATGTGGGTAACAGAACGTAGCCTTGCCAGGCTGTGAATCAGGCCTGCAATGTTAGCCCTCTGAGAGACTAAGGTAGGAGGATAGCAAGTTCAAGGATAGTCTGAGTAATTTAGCAAGACCTGGTCTCAAAAGTAAAAAATAAAAGTGGGCTAGAATGTAACTCAACGTGAAAACTTTGGGTCCAATCTCTAGTATCCACCTCTCGACACGCAGTCACACAGAAAATAGCTTTGGTGCAGTGAAAATCTTTGCAGCTTTGGGTCAGAAACTATGGGTTATTTCCATTCTGTATGGCATAACAGCACCACGACCTTGGGAATGTCACCGGACGGACCTCACCTATGCTTATGTTATTTTTGTACAAACCTGTATTGGCGGGCCTTAGCATAGCCCTGTGATCTATTCATGCTCCTCCTCCTGTTTGGCTTTGGGTGTGTCAAGTACACACTTTTGTCTTTGCATTTCCAAGCGCCTGGAAAAGAGACTGTCCCAAAATAGCTGACTGATTATTGCTGCAAACAAATGAAAATGTCAAAACCGCTTCATGCCATATGGAGGACTTTCCAGTTGTAAACCACTTTTGTCAAAAATAAAACCTCGGTGATTGAGTTCCAATGAAGAAAATAAAGAATTCTATAAATGATCTGTCTTCACTTCAGGTTTTAGTACTTAAATTGAGATTAGAGCATCTTATTTTGTGATTATAGGCAGATGATGGCATTCATTCCAATAAATATGGGACTGCAGTTTGATAATTGAGGGATCCTTTAACGTTCAGAAATATCACATGTTGTGAGACTTTCCACTTCTCACCATCACTCTTACAGAACGTTACTGTGAAAGGACAGGACTGAATTCCTGATCTTTTACTGGCTGCCCCGTGTTTCCCCTTTTCTTCCCTCCTTCGTGCTCTACTGCAGGTGGATGGCATTTTCCCCTGCCCTGAAGTTAATTTGAGCCATGACTCAGCATTTTAAGAGCGCCTCTTACCTTATCTAGCATGGCTCCAGGTTCCCAGCTGGGGGCTTGTGTTCCACAATTTGTCAGACAGGCAGCAGTTATCTCCACACAGGCTGACATCGCATCTACCTCTACCTGAGCTGTTCTGCAGACTTGCAGACTCTGCTCGTTTTCTCTTAGAAAATGCTCCAGGATGTAATGAACCTCAAAGATAATAGCTTTGACCTACCGTAGCTCTCCTAAACACCTAAATTTGGAGCTTCCACTGGGGTGACTCCAGTGCACTCGTGAGAAATAGAGAATAAAACATTGGGCAATCCTTTTGATGACCCTCCCGCTCATGAGCCTAATGCCTGCCAGCCAGCCAGCCTCTCACTAAGAATGCTGAGCTACAGTTATTCAGCGTTGCACCAGGTCATGCTGTCAAATTTGATAAGCCCCTCCCTGTTTGTTTTTCCCCCTTTTTATCCTTGAAAAGAAATTGTTCCCAAGGAGAGCTCCAGTTGATTATCCAGAAATCCAGAAGTGTCAGGCATGATTAATATCTTACCTTATATCATACATCATCTTTTTTTTTTCCCCTTAGGGGCCCTGAGAGCAATGTCCTTTTCTGCTCCTTGCTGCCACAACAAATAAGTTCCACTGTACTGTATTTACAGAAAGACATATTTCCTGGTGTCTGAGCTGCCCAGCTCAGGTTAGCAGATTGGATGGCAGTAGTTAGGACTGTCATAAATCCAATGCTGGCCTGATGTGTCTGGGGTGCTGCCAGGGGTCAGGTGCATGCAACTGCCATAAATGGCTGTCCAGGAAATGATAGCCAGAAAGAGTAGAAGTTTTCTTCTTGTCCCTCCCACCCCAACCACAGCATGCAACAAAGGAAATTCAGGAAGTCTAAGGATCACCATTGCAGCGGAGAGACGTCGTCATGCCTCACATGTGCTACCCTTAAAGACTCATGCTGTGTACTGAGGGTGTAGCTCAGTGGTGAAGCCTTTGCTCACCATATGCAACACCCAGGTCCAACTTCGACACTGCAAAAGAAAACACAGCTACAACAACCACTTCATACCGTATACACTTGCACTAGGGTCAGCTTCAAGACCTTGGGCTCAAGAATCACCTCTACCTCTTTCAGGTTTAGATGGAGTAAAATGAGAAAATTCCAGCTTCTATTTGCCTGTAAATAAAGGCTACTAGCCCACCGCTTGACATTTGTGAAGCTGAAAAAGAGGCTTGTTACTTGTCAAACGCTGGGGAAATACCAAGGTTTGGTGACTTACACCACGTGCCGGGTATTTAGACACTGTACCCTTCTTACTCCTAATTGCAAAATGTGAATGTAGGTTTATATGTAGCTTCATCCACCATGGCTGCTTGCTTATCAGTGTTCTCCTGGCTCTTGTTTGAACTCCAGTTTGGTGTGATCTCTGCCTCCAGCAGACACCTTGCCAGCCTGTGTGTGACCTGAGCCCAGATTATCTGCCCTGGGCTCAGGACATACATTCTATATTCCCTCACTAAGGCTTATGGTCCAATCTTTTCTCTTTTGTCTAAAATCTGTAACTGTAACCTGACCGAAATTTGGGAATATATCCAAAAGAGGCCAAAACAACACACAACAGAGCTATACATGTACACTCATGTTCATAGCAGCACAACTAACAATACCTAAAATATGGAAGTCATCAAAATACCCATCAACAGACCAATGGACACACAAACTATTTATACACAATGGAATACTATGCATCTATAAAGTCCAACAGCGTGGAGGCTTTGCAGGCAAATGGAAGAAACTTGGGAACATCATGCTTAGTGAAGTCAGAAGCAGAAGGTGAAACATCGAATGGTCTCTCTGATATGAGAGTCCCAGATCACAACTCTTATGGAACTTAAAACGAAAAACAAAGTGAAACAGGGGGGTAGGGCGGGGAGGAGGGAGGGATGAGAGGGTAGGGGGAGGGAAAGAAGGAGAGTGAGAAAGTCCTTGTCACCTTGCCAAGATACATAGGTGCACAAAATGCTCAACTTCATTGTAAACCTTAAATTTTGCACATATACATATCAATAAAATGGAAAAATGATTATTGTGAGGTAAACCTAAATAGATTTAATTATATGTAAAATCTTTAGTCCAACTGTAATTGAACAGTGTATTTCACAAAGTTAGATAACTCAGTTTTAGTCTGCCAGATGGAATCAGATGGGATCCTATGAGTTAAATTAAGGATCTTTGGATTGGAAGGGGCATACAGAAATTAAAACTTAATAATTGCCAAAAATCAACCTAGCTTAGAAAAATTGTGAATTTAAAAATGGGCTACAGGAAAAGAGAATAAAAAAGGAAGCATGTCTTTTCAAGGCTTCATTGCAGTGTATGTGTGCTTATGGCTATGCTATGCACTTTGATGCAATATTAGTGCAAAAAATCCTAGAAGAAATTAAATATTAGAACTTCCAGATAAAGAGGAAACATGGTAGGAGTAGAAAAGAGGAAACGTGGTAGAAAAGAGAAAAATAAATAGTAAAAACAAAATAAAACAGCAGGTAGACTGCTAAGCAATCGTTGAAGCAGTGATAGCACACAACTATGTGAGATGTGTGCACTCATGCAAACTCTGAGTGCAATTCAGCTCATCATTAGTGCAAATTTTCCCTAAGCCTTCTCTTTCAAAGAACCCAGAATGAGGCTACAAATGGAGAGCTAAATACTCAAGAGTCAACACATCAAATTCATAAATTGATCATACATTTGCCATCTCTTATCTCGAACATTAAGTATTTGCAAAACACTCTAGAAGACCAGTTTCCTTCCGGTGTACAACCCTTGGACTTCACGTCCAGTGCATGGCAATTAGGAACAGTCACCTGCTACCTTACCAGCCTACTTTGTTCTGCCCTTCAAGGGGCTTTGTACACACCTGTGGAAAATCCACTCAAGCACTACCTAAACCCCAATGTGGGCCTAAGCAATACTTATTGGCCAGGTCTGAGCTCAGTAAGGGGCGCGAGGAGGTCCAGAACAGTTGGAGGCTCTTTGGGCAGGAGATTCTGGGTTCCTGGTCTTCCCACTGAGCAAAGCATGGGTGGGGTGGCATGTACCCCAAGCTTTTAGAGTTCTCCCCTATGACCAGACACAGAGAAAGGCTTTTAGCAAGCGAGGGCCCCCTTTTATCAGACTGTGAGCGTCCTGTTCCAAAAGAAAGGACACAAGATGCTCTTTGCATTTTATGAGAGCTGGGAAGGATTTAAAGGGTGTTTTGGCCTCTCTCCTCATCTCCTAAGCAGGGAAAGCTAACACCCCAAACCTGGACGTGGTAAACTCACTTCCATTACTGGCTCAGAGAACACAGCAGCTGGCTTTTCTGTGCGCTTTCCTCCTTGGTGAAATGGGAGTACTTTCCTGTCCTAGAGACACTTAAAAAAGATAGATGTTGTTTTCAAGAATCTGAAGGCCAAACCCCCAGCATCAACACTAACCTCTTTGTCCTTTTGCAAGTGAGTTGAGTTCCAGGGCTCCTCTTGGCCTTACGAATTCCAGGAAAAGCCTCCCAGGAAACCCAGGAGCTCTTTGGAGCCAGACTGCGGGCTCCGCTCCTCACATCGCCCTTCAACTGGCATAAATGCCCAGGCTTTATTTTTCCCGGTTGCACTTTTAATCTCCGTATGTTTTTTTCTGCAAAGACAGTGCTAGCCGCTTAGGTGGCTGAGCCAGGAGGACTCACGAGGCCCTGCCAGCCGCCCTGCTCCTAAGTGCAAGGGAGAGAAGCCAGGCTTCAGAAACAAGCCGAAGTTCCTGACTCAGGCCCTACTCACCGCCTCTCTTTAAATGCAGAGAAAAGCACTGCCCCTTCTCGTGAGGAAGGAGGAAGATCACAGAAATGATGAGAGGTAGAAACGATTGCGTTCAGCTGAGAGTATGAGCGAAGTTTTTCCTCCCTCCCTCTCATCTTCCCGTATTTGAGCCAACTGAGTTTCTTCCCTTGCTGGTAACTAGCACTTAGAGGCCAGTAAAAATTCCGAGCCCTTGGGCGTGGTCTCCTGGATTACAGGAGAAAATTCATTGGGTGACAGCAGCCTGCAGCTCGTCCTCACGTCTGGCTCCAGGTGCTCAAACCTCACAGACTTTCAGACCTTTCGCCTGCCCGGCTGCCTCTGAAGGAACACCTTGGCCCTTGGCTTTGTTTCTTGGAAATGCCAAAAGTAACAGGGACCGGGACACACATTCACAGTGGAGTCAAAGGCACTGCTTTCGCTGAAAGTGAAAACACAAATAAACGCTTTAAAGCTTTAACATTTCGCTTTTCGGCGGTTGCATCGAAGTAGCATCTTTCCAATAACTATATATTTTCCTCAAATCACTAAAACAAAAGGCAAACCAAAACAAACCAACAGCTACCAGAGGGGACAATTTTCCGCTCAGCTGAGACGCTATTTGCCGAATTGCAGCCCAGGAATGATTTTTATAGCCAAGTTATAAACGGGTGGAAATCGGGAGGTTTTGATGGAAACGCTGGCTGACCTTTCGCTGCATTGATGCTTGTGAAAGTGACTATGACAAAGGTGCCCTCCTCCTCCTCCTCCTCGTCCTCCTCCTCCTCCCCAGGCCAGGCCTCCCAGGCTCTTTAATTCTTGTAAATAATGTGTTGGGCTCTCCGGGGAGCTAGTCAGTGAAGCAGCCAGGAGGTTATGATTAAGGAATGAAATTCTCATCTGGGTCAGGAAGCAAGACTGAATTTGAAATCTCACGCCTCATAGGTGGAGCCAAGCCTTTTAAATAGCATCCTTTTCTCTGAGCAGCAGTGAAATAATGGTTAATTGCTTGTGTGTGTGTGTGTGTGGGGGGGTCCTCCCCTCTCCTCTCTTGCCGGGGGTCACTTAGGAGAAGGGACACTCTCCCTGACCTCTGGGGCTGTGATTTCTTTAGCAAAATGTCTAGATGCAGCCAATAGCTGTGTCCTTCGCTAAGGATTGTTTTTGTTTGTTTCACATTATCAGTGATGCACCAGCGTGGTAAACGGCCACCTGGAACCAGGTGGCGGACCTACGCAGCAATTTCAGCTCCTATGCAACTATCTGATTGCTACAAATTAAGCAGAGATATTCCACAGTTCTCTCTGAAGGATATAATTTTAACTTCTTTCATGTGAAACTTAAGTCTCAAGTCTCATTCTCTCTCTTCCCCTGTGTTCCTCATAAACACTGAGGCTTTGTCTTTGCTCTCAAATCTTAGCCCACAATTGTCACCACCCACACACATACCCCATAAAGCATGTGCTTCAATTTAAGTTCCTGGCACCCAAAACAGGTCAAATAATATGGCTTGGCACTTTTCCACATTGTCAGTTATTATTAAGATTTTGTAGACAGAAAAAAAAAAACAGTTGACAACTACCCTTGAAAACATGAGAATACAGAAATTTTCAGCCTTGACACGTTTCTTTTTTTTTTTTTTTTTTCCTATCTCGACAGGCCTCTTTTATTCTTGGTCTCACAAATCAAGCAGTCTCTGTATTCTATGAAATGTAAAGTTTAGTCGGATGACTTTTCATAAACTTCATTTTTAACACCTTTTCCTCTTGTATTTCTATAATACATGCAAAATGCCAAGCTCCTCAAAAGAAATTTACAGGTCATTTTCCTGACACAATAGTCAAAGTAGCAGCAAATGCACTTCATGGCTTAAATGTGGTGATGGAAGTGGTCTGACAGCAGAAGTATGTACAGGATAGTAACTTCCACAAAAGCCTTGAGATTTTCACTTGAGTAGAGATTACGACTTTAGAAATCACCGTGGTTTTTCTCTTCTGTCCCTTCTTGGAGAGATGTGTCCTGTGTAAATATGGAAGAAGAGCATTTATCGGCTCTGTACTATCAAGTGTCCTTGACCTACTGACATTATTGATTTCCCACCATTGTCTTTATATATATTGGTCCAGGAGGACAGAACCATAATAGCTGCCTTGCTCAGCAATTAATTTTATCTGCTCTATGTAAGGAGCCTCCTAGAAGTCCTTGAATGTGTGACTTCCAGGTCAGCGTAGGAGTGTGTGCACATGTGTGCACACACACACACACTCCTTCCCCCCTACACACATATGTATACACACTTGCATAATATGTATTCCAACTCCAAAATTAGGTCATCTGGTCAGCTGAGAGATTTTCTTTTGATTTGTGAATCTCTTGACATGAAAAGTCACACAAGTAAAATGATATTGCCTTGTTTCTAATATCTAATGTAAATAATATGATTAAGTGAAATTGCAATTGTTGTAAAAAATTTGAGGCATTTTTTTTCCCTCATTGGTACTGAAATAAAACTACTCCCTCCTTGTCTAAATATAAAGGGAGAGGTATTTGGTCTCTTGAGCTCATTCTATGTTTTTAGTAACCTGAACAATTCCTTTTACTAGGAATCCAGCTAGATACCCGGGCCGGCACTTTGGGGAGTCAGATAACGTGGTAACTAACAGTTCCACTCCCTCTGCTGCCTTTTGTGCCTGCAGCTATGGACAATTCACACATCATCAGCAACCTGACCAGTCGGGGGCGCTGTTCTGATGGGCTTTTTTCTTTTTCTTTTTTTTTTGGAAGAAATACTCTCAAATTGAAAATTTTTATTTTAAAAATAAATTATTGAGAAAAATATCAGAATAATAATATCAGAAAAATTTCCTCATATAGTTAAATTGATTTTTTAAAAGATTAGAATATAAAGGTACTACTAAATAATAAAAATAGGTTCCTTTATTGAATCTCATCAGCCCTCCTGGAAGATTTTGGCTAAGGCACACTTGGCGTACTAAGTCTGTACTTACTGGTTGCTTGGTTGCTTCATTGTAACTTGTTTTGGTTAGCCATTCTATAATATGCGAAGGAAAATAGAAATTGTCTACTTTGTGTCTATTTTATCCCTGGGAATAGATAAAGATCAATCACTTTGGTATTTTGTGTTCTTTGGACAACAGAAATATGTCAATAGATGTGCATTTTCTGGCGTGGTGATTAGTTTCCTTAATGTTAGTGTTTGGTTACTTTGATATGTTTAAAAATGGTACGTGTATCATAATGGATGCTCTCTTACAGGTACAGAGTCAATACATACGTATGGAATTTAATTACTCATGGTTGATTAACCTAGCCCGCTCAGTCAGTCAACAAGAACTCGAGAGGGGGAGTGCGGATTGAAGAAAACTGGACTCTTGCAAGGGACGCTGCAAAAGACGCTTTATTGTTTACATCTTTCCTTATTATACCCTCCTGAGCCTTCCCCCTTGTTAACAGAACAGTCCCGTGGTTCAACACCTGATCCAAATTTCAAGCAGAACAACACCTGACTTAAATTCCAGACAGTAAATGCTTCTTCGTGGAAAGGAACATGGCCAAGGTCTGCAGTGCTGAGGCTCTCGGGCCCTGAGGGCCCCAACAGTTGATAAAATAGGGATGAATTGCCCTGTTAGGTTTTAAAACTTCTATGTAGTTTTATTTTCCTTTCTGTTTCACTTTTCTTTTCTTTAACACCTTGAATAATTGTAAGCTATAGAAAAACTAATCTCATTATAGTAAGCTCCATATCCTGGTAGGCTGAGACAGGGATATTGCAAGTTTAACTTGGGCAACACAGTTAACAAAATTTAAAAAGTTTCAACCAAACAAAAATAGAGCCATGGATGTTCGTCTTTTTGAAGGCCCTGAGTTCAATCCCTAGTATTGCAAAACAAAACAAAACAAAACAAAACAAAACAAAACACTGTGGAGGTTAATATAATAAACCCTTGTACTGGTTAGTACTGTTATGGAGCATTTAGTTGCTTAAAATATTAGTCATTTGTCATTATTTCTCATGAGATAGGGCTTTAGGGAAAGTTCTGCTGAACTGGGCTGGGTTTGCTTGTGTGTTTGCAGTTGGCTGGTGGATCAGCTTGGAAAGGGCAGGAGCTGGTGGTTGATAGTAGCCACAGATACAATAACTTCATTCTCCTCTATATGGGCTTTCTTCTTCCAGTGAGGTAGGTCAGGGTTGCTTTCTGCCTCGAAAGAGAGAAAAAGTGCAAAATTGGGTAGGGACTCTTGAAATACAGTCTCAAAAGTGACAAACTGTTAGACTCTCTGCTTTCTCATGACCAAAACAAGCCACAAGGCCAGTCCTGTTCAAGAAAGAGGAACACAGAGCCCCTCACATACATGACTCCTTTTTTTTTTTCAGACAGGGTCTTGCTCTGTATTCCAGGATGGTCCTGAACTCACTATGGTGCCCAAACTGGCCTGAGGCCTCCTGATTTCTGGGATTAGAGGCATGTGCCACCACACCTGGCTTATGTGGTGCTGGGGAATCAAACTCAGGTACTTAGCACTTGCTAGGCAGTCTCTTTAACCACTCAGCCTTTCCTCCAGCCACCCCACCACTAGCTCTTGATAGGAGGAAATAAGAGATGGTATTATAAAAAGTGTAGCTATAGGAAAGTCTTTAATTAAAACTTTAATAATGCAATTAGACTTCCACAAACAATACTTCTCACCTCTTGGAATGAATGCTTTTAACATTTTATTATATTATTTCCAAAGTATTAATAAGATGAGAAATGTGAAAAGATTTAAACTTTTTTGCAGTTCCCATTTATCTACTAAATGGAGGAAGCACAATCATGAATTTTGTGTGTGCCTAGATTACTTTAAAATGTTTATAAATATGATATACACACGCATAGAAATATAATGATGGTTTAAAATTAGGTTTGTAACTTTATAGCTTCCTCTAACCATTGCAATACATTGGAAGGGGCAGTGCATGACTTCTGAATCTAGGTCATCCTGGAGGACGCAGTATCATCTACTTGACTTTCTTCTTGTTGAGAAGTATTTTGTGAGCTGCCTTAGTTAGTTATTTGTTATTTGACCAGAATATTCAGCAGCCACAACTTAAGGGAGAAAAGATTCATTCTAGCTCACGGTCCTAGAAAGTCTCACAGAGGCCATGCATGCGTGGCTGGCAAAGGTGGGAGCACATCACAGAGGTCTAGTCAAAGAAGAGTTCTTCATGGCAGACAGAAGGCCAAGTGAAGGAGGTGGAGCGGACACCTGGTGACTAAGGGCAAGGCCCAAGAACAAGCTGTAACAATGTTTCTTCTCCCTTTATTTAGTTCAAGCTGCCATTAGGGTCCTTATATTCAGGATGGGTTTCTTCTCTCTGAAGGCTCTTCCATGGGCATTCCCTAATCTCAACAAGTTGTCATCACCTCTCTAGGTTAAGCCCCAAGCCAAGCACCTGCCCCCCTCAGCCAAGCCCCGCTTCCCAATAGCACACAGTTCCATAGGCGTTCCATTGCATCAGAATACAGGAGGCTCTGGGGGGACACTCCAGATGCAAACCGTAACAGGAACTCTGAGTCAACAGGTAAGAAATGCAGCTAAGACCACCATGTTACCAAACCCGCGTCTGAATAAAGAGAGGCTGAGAAGCCCAGGCTCCTAATTTCGAAGGTGGAAAGGAGCAAACAAACTTGAGGATTTCGACCGCCCACCTAATGTTGAGAGGAATGAGATTTCCTCATCAAGTTCCCACTGAGAGGTCTGGCTGTATCTGTCAGTTCAGGCTACCATAACAAAACGCACTATGTGGCATACAAAAATTTATTTCCTCATAGATCTAGAGAGAGTGGACATTTGAGATCAGGGTGTCAGTGTGATGGGTTACCGGGGCACCTGGGATGCAGTCAACTTGCTTCTTACTGTGTTTTAACTTAGGATGGAGAAAGGGAAAGGAGGGAAAATAGGGAGAGAAAGGAATGGGAGAAGAGGCAAGAAGAGAGAGGGGAGAGAGAGAGAGAGAGAGAGAGAGAGAGAGAGAGAGAGAGAGAGAGAGAAATTGAAGTGGTTCTTTCTTTGCTGTTTCCTCTCATGAGAAAATTAATTGAAATTAATTGTGTTGGTTCAGGGCCCCATCCTTATGATTTCATTTAACTCTAATTACTGTCTTATTTCAAATTCAGTCATGCAACTACTTTGGGGGTTAGAGATTCAACATATGAATTTTGAGAGGACACAGTTCAATAGACACAGCTTGAGCAAAATAAATATGGTCATTACTTTAAGTCACCTAAATTTTGAGGTGATTACCTTTGCAGCAATAAATAATGGGAATATCATCACAATGTTATAGCTTTTGTTGCAAATCTTTACATAAATTGGTATTATACTTAATAATTCATACTTTCTTTTTTGACTCAATATGCTTTTGAGATATATGTGTTGCTATATGTAGATAAAATTATTCATTTTAATTGATGCACAGTCGTCTAGAATGTAACAATACTATATTTTATGTATGAATTTCCTTAATCACGAGCTTTTGGGTTGCATTATAGTTTTGTGAAAGTTACAAAGAATGCCATAATAAACATCTTTTATGTTTTCCTCTTGTGGAAAAACATTTTCTAAACTATGTACATAGAATCATCAGACATGCATACATATTTTAAAAGACATACATGCTATTAATTGTATTCATGCGAACATGTTCTTTGTTGGAACGTACACTAACTCTCTTACCCTTAATCCCACTAGCACTGTGCTGAGACTCCAAAAATCTGTACTCTCACAATACCGGATAGGTATAGGCATCTGCATAGTTGTTAAACTGGTGTGTGGGTTACTTTAATTCTTATTTCCTTTCTAGTTGCTAAGACTAAATTCTCTAAAAAACATTCTCTTTGTTTTCCTACTTTTTCTTATATTGAGAATATATATTAAATTTTGATATTTTTTAATTTTAAGAGCTCTTTCTATATTATGAGCAATAATTTTTGTTGTGTATATTGCAAAATTATCTGCCAATATTTACCAAAATTGCTATCACTTGATTTAGCCATATATATAAAAGTTCATATAAATAGATATTGTACATACTTAACATGTATAAAGTACATATACAAAGTATGTGTGTATATTTGTGGATATTGTATATGCACAAATATAAAGTGTGTACAATAGACATTTGAATATATATATATATATATATGAAATTTTATGTATGAATTTGTAATATACAAAATTTTGTTTTGTGTTTGATCTTGTGTCTTCTCTAAGAAATCTTTTTCTACTCTGATGTCATCTTTTTGTTTTGGGTCTTAACGAAAAATGAAAAATGGCATTTTATTCCCAATAATTTTAGAGGTACAACTTTAAGAATTCCTAATTTCCATTTATTAATAATAATACAACGGATCAGATTATACATTTCCCATATTTTCTGAGGTGATAGTTAAAGACAGTATAGGAATTAATAAAATGTGTGCAGTGAACTGGAAGGGGAGTTGAAGCCTCCAGAACTCTTTACGCTCTTTGCTGGAAACTGTCCCTTGGCGGTGCAGTGCAAGCAGTGGAAAGGTTATTATCAATTGTCGTCCTTGAGGTGGCATACAGGGAAATGGTTTCTTGTTCTGTCAAGTGCTTCCAGTCTATGGGCTATGTAGGTTTTCCCCATCCACTTGTAGTTATTTTTTACAATTACTCTAAATTGTACAGTTTATTCTGTGGTAGTTCTAAGAAATTTGAAAGTGAAATACAGAAAATTGAAGGCAGGAAGACGTTTGAAAAATGGAGATTAGAGTAGAAGAGAAACTTTGTAAAGGAGAAACTTTTTTTTTTATCTTGACCCATGAAATTTATTTCATGTTTTGTCTAAGACATGCACGTTTCCTAGAACCTGATGTTTGAGTTGCCATAAGACCAGGTACAACACACAGGGCATCCTTATATACTTAGTTGTTCAAATGCAAGATAGTTAGCTATTACCTGCTTTTCCTACATTTTAATAGACATTAATAAAATGCATTATTCACATCTAAGTAGAGGGATACCAGAAAAAAGCAATATTACTCCACTTTTTTTTCTTTTTATCTGCTGTTGCTGTGGTGCCTGATGTCACAGAGCATTGCTCAAGGCCACTGACCCGCAGGTGAGATGGGTGAGAAAGGGATGCTCTCCACAGGCGGTGGCTCGGTCTTGTCTTGGGAGAGACTGGGACTGTTCTTCTTGGCAGGCTGTTCTGTCAGTGCTTGTCAGCATTTATAAATGCTGAAGGGCTCCAAGTTGTGTGTGTGTGTATGTGTGCATGTGTGTGTGTTTATTACAAAGCCGAAGGTCTGGGTTTGCACTGTCTTGGTGCTTTGGAAGGGATGTCTACGTAGAGCCCAAATGCCAAGTCTCAACCTTTACTTTCTCCTTACCACTAACTAGCTTCTGAGAATCGTGTCAGCTTTGTCTTTATGGGGACATGATGTAAAGAACCAAAACTTGGATGGTGCAGGTCAGTCACTTTGTGAGTCTTCAGACACTATCTAGAAACACAGTAACATGAGATGTGTGAATTTGCCACTGATGTACACACTGAAATAATGATAAAATATAATAAGCACATGAGCCAATAATGGCCAATGGTTATCATTATCAAATGTTGCGTACTGCTCATAACTGTGTGTGCTGTTCCCTGAGCTTGTGTCAGCACGGTAGGTTTCTGCTGCAGTTTGGGTCTGGAGTGTCCCCCAAAAGCCCCGTGTACCTATAGATACTGTGTACTGTGGAGAGGTGGGGACTGACTGGAAGGGACATGTGCCTGGGGCTCAACTTGGAGGACTGTGTGCTGGTTCTGCCCTTCCTCTCCGGCTTGGCTTTGTCCTGCCATGCCATGAGGAATTCTGTCTCCAGCTCTAGCTCCAGCGTGTATTTCCACCATTTTAAGCTGCCCAACCACTTGTGAATGAACTGTGGCCTTCTGAAACTGTGAGTTAAAATAAACCTTTCCTCCCTTATGTTGTGGATGTTGAGTATTCTACCAGTGTTGAGAAAGTAACTAAGATAGTTTGGTTACATCAGACTCACCATGGCACATGAAAATTGCACTTTGCACTGTGTTGTGATGTCATGACAGCTATGATGCCACCAGGTAGTAAGAACATGTATGGTGTGAGATACATGTGTGTGTATATATATATATATATATATATATATATATATATATATATGTATGTATGTATGTATGTATTATAGGGGATTGAATCCAGAGCCTTGCCCACACCAGGCAAGTGCTCTACCACTGAGATACACCACTAGCCCTCGTTACAGTAATCTTATGGGGCCATCATCAGATATGTGGTCCATCATTAGTTGAAATGTTATTATGCAGTGGTGTAATATCTCTATATCTTGTTTACTTTTTCATTGTTGTGACTCAATACCTGACACCTACGAACTTAGGAAAGGAAAGGTTTATTTTAGCTCACAGTCTCGAAGGTCACAGTCCATTCAGGGGTGGCCGGCAACAATCTAGGTACATGGCAGAGAGAGAGGTGGAGGCAGCTTCCCCGGACCAACAGGAAGACAAGCTGAGGCTAGTTGAGACTAGTCCCTGTCCTCCAGGCAGGCAGATGCAGCTTCTGTATCCTTTCAGGTCTCTGCCCAGTAACCAGTCCCTCCTGCATCCAGGTGTAGCCACTACACACCGTTAATCCTAATTTAACTGTAATCCACCCCTCCAGACCAGACCCCAATCCACCAACATCACATGGTTTTATTAAAAAACATGAGACTTTTGGGGGACACTCCAGATCCTAACCACAACACTCTATTTCAAAGAAACAGTTACTGAGTCGTGCCATAGTTTGTATGTTACTATTTTCTTCCTTAGAATATGGGTTCTGAGAGGGGAGAGAGAGGGAAAGGGAGCAAGGAGAGACAGTGGGAGAGCGGAGGGGGAGGGAGGGAGAGAGAGATTAAGTCTAATTACTTTTCTATCCCAATTCTAAGGTACAGCATAGGGTACTGCATAGGGTTTCACTTAAAGAAATACTTTTTGAGAAAACTAACATAACTTCTTCAGGTCTCTGTGCCCTGTAGAACTGAAGACTGAAATTCATTAGCTATAAGTCCTGAGCAGGTACAACTCTGTGTCACTCTAATTAGGCATAAGGTGTTTATTTTGCTATGCTTTTCCTGCTTCCAGGTGCCTCAGATGCCCATCTCATACTGAAAGGAAGAGTAGAACAAGACCATGGTGTGTGTACAATAAGGTGGTGAAAGAGTCCACTTAGAAGTTGCCTCCTACCCAACTGTAGTAGGCATCCTGTGCCCAGCTATGGGAAAGCCTCTCTAGGACAATGAGATTGGTGTAGCAAGTATCTCATAGAATATACATTGAAGAAAAGGCAACTTGCTTAATTTTTTTCCTTGTTATATGCAAACTTGTGTTAGGAAATCAGAAACTTTAGTGGCTCAATCACACTAGCAAAGCAGATGAAGACCCTGCTTAAATCCTGAATTTAAAACAGCTGAAGATAAAGCCACGATTTTCCCTGCAGTGAGTATAAGGAGACCCATGGAAAGGAAGCCCTTGTTGTAGTGCAGACCTCTGGACACAGAAGGGATCAGCAGACCAGCCGATCCTGGACATCACTCTCCTAGCTGATCCAGACTTCATCGGGACTGCCTAGGGATGCTTTCTCATTAGGCGACCTGAAGGTATACATGTTAATACGGGACTCACTGTTGTTTGTTTACATTGTCCATACATACACAGGCAAACTTCAGTCAGCACCTGTGCTTAAGTTGGCTACTTTTCCCAGGTACATGTTATTGACGGCCCAGGGCAAGCTAGGTTCATGTGGTCTCACCTGACCCTGAAGTCAAGACTGGTGTTCAAGGACATACCTGTCTGGGTGTGTCCTGTATTCATGTGGAGGCTTAATTTTTTTTTTTTAAAAGAGGAACTGTGCATGGGTAGTGGGATTTCAGACATCCCAATAAATACCTGGAATATGGTTTCTGATTATCCCATAAACTTAAAAATTTTAGTATCAGGCTAAAATGAAAATTTCTCAGTGATGAGTGGAAATGAGCATTAAAGAGAGAAGCCATGTAAGAGCAGTCACCAGTGACCTCGGAGCTGGGAGGACACGTGACCCGAGTGTCACGTGAAGAGAGGATGGGTGTGTGCTATGGATACGGGTGTTCAAACAGCTCCAGTGAGACCACACCTAGAAGTGGCTCCAGATCATTTTCTGTTTGGTTTTAAACATACCAACATGTGTATAGTTTGTTTTTGATTGATACGAACTCTAGTGGATTTTTTCCTTTTTATAGGTTTTCATATTTTGCAGTGTTTAAATATGTAAGATTTATAGCCAGAAAAACTTTTTTAAAAGCAATAAATGAACAATATACATTTTTATCAATCACTACAAATGTTAAATATTAACATTTTTACTTTTTTGGAATGCAAACCTCAATTAATACAAGGTAGTAGTGAGAGTTCAGCAACTTAAAAGCAGGAAATCCTTTACTAAGTGCTGTCTATATACCACACACTGTCATATTCACTTATGTAATATGTTTGGGTTTTTCTTTTTCTTTTTTCTTTTTTGAGACAGCATTTCGCTCCCTAGTCCTTGCGGGTTCTGAACTCACAATGTAGCCTAGGCTAGCCTGGAACTCATAGCAGTCCTCCTGCCTCAGCCTCCGGAGTGCTGGGATTACAGTCATATGGCCACCACAACCAGCTAGTATGTGGTTCTGGGGAATTGAACCAGGGCCTAAATTTGCAAAGCAAGAGCTGTAACACTGAACTACCACCCCAGCTCGGCCATTTACACTCTCATAGCAATTCCAACCCATGTTCCTGTCTTGGGGAAGTTGACCATGCTGCTGAACATTTTTATATTAGTGCTAGGCAACGGAGATTCACTTTCAGAACATTTTTCTTTTACCTTTTTATTCAATTGGCAGAGAAATTAAATTGTCACATTGCATTTTCGCTTTTGGAGAAATGTACAAGAGTTTTACCTTAACTTACTTGTATTAGCAATCAATCTAAACTTTGCTCCTAGAATTAACTCACCATTGTCGGATGTGCTCTTGCCCTAGTAAATTTACCAGTCCTTCAGTCAAAGAGGAAATGCGACGCAAACACAGCCATTGTAATTTCTAGGGGACACCTGTAGGTGTCTCCTATCAGTGGTTTTGGTCATGGAAAAGGGGTTGTAACCATTTCTTTTAGGAATGGGCACCATGAGAAATTTGACTATTATATAATGCAGACATTCAAACCCCATTTAATATAATTTCTAATATAGATGATCTGATCTCTTCGTCTACACCTTCACTTTTCAAGTTGTGAATTTCTAATTGCATGGTTTGTACTCATGTGTGCAAAAAAAGAGAGCATGGAGTTCAATAATTGAGCTGGTTTTTCAAATCCTGCCAAAATTATGATGGAAAACAAAAAGGTCTTATGCAGTGCTGAACTACTACATCCTGAGCCTATTTTACCTTGAGATAGGATCTTGTCTTTTTGCTAACTTGTCTAGACTCACCTTGAACTCCTGATCCTCCTGCCTCAACCTACCAGAGTGCTAGAATTTACAGGCATGTGCCCCTGTGCTTGGTAACAAAAAGCTTTTAAACAAAGGAAGTTAAGAATTCATTTGTGGAAATAAACAAGACTGGCAAATGTGAGAAATGTACCAAAGATCCTATCTGAGAGTTCTTTGTGATGTAGAATGATGGCCACCAACCTTTTGACACGGGGATGTGGGGTGGGAGCAGGTGGTACTTGTTCTGCAGTGGGTTGTTGGAAGATGACTTTGAAATGGCCAGCAGTGGCCAGAGGGTAGCAGGGAGGGAAGCATTGCCTCCTGCCAGGTCAGCAGTGGCATTAGAACCCATTAGAAGTACTTGGCTTACTGCTCACCTGTCCCTGCAGCCAAGTCCTTGCAAGGCCACGGGCAGTACTAGTCTGCTGCCCAGGGATTTTGGAACCCCAGACCTACAAGGTAGTGTTGAATATCTAAAGTTGTCAGGGTGTCCCTAGAAACAGGAAGAAATACAAGTTGCCTCTGTGTGGGAGGAGGGAGAGAGAGAGAGAGAGAGAGAGAGAGAGAGAGAGAGAGAGAGAGAGAGAGAGAGACAGACAGACAGAGAGAGAGAAAAAGGGAGGAGAAAGAGGAGAGAGAAAGAGATTTCTTCTGAGAAGATAAAATAGATCAGTTGAATAAAAAGTTCCAGCCCAAAGTGTATCGTTTGTGTCCAGGCTGCTTGGGAGGTGGTATTTTACAGCTGCAGACTTCACAGTGTGTCTTCCTACTTTCTAAGGCTGTCACACTCAGGGCCACAGGAAAGGAGCTGCGTATATAATGGCTCTGAACATCTTGTGGCCCCAACCACTCTCTGCTGCTTTTGTGGGCACATTGTGTCTCATACACTCTGACCTCTCGTAGCTTCTGACCCGGATCTTATTCTAAAATGACATTTACTGAATGCTTCTTTATTTTTTTCTGATAACCCATCAAGTTTTCCAGGGAAAAATACTGAGCTTGTGACAGACATTTTTGCTGTTTTCATGGTTCACAATAAGCCCAATGTCCTGCACATAGCGGGTATCACACTATTGTTAAATCAATAAATAAAACATGAGGCTGGTGGGATAAGGGAACAAAAAAAAAAATCAGGTCCTAACCAGGGCAGTGGTGTGTTTTAAAGGAATGTTTATAGGGTGCATAGTGCGAGCCAGGCAGTGCACTGCACAATCTAGTTGGCTTACTTAAGTGTCACCTAGAGTTTCAGCTGACCTTAGTTAGCCATGAAAGAATTAACATTTAACTCAGAACTGTGCAAGTCTAGTCCTCTCCAGGGATCTGTGAAGAAACATTGAATGGCTTTCTTGATCAATGAACCATTGAGCAAAGGAAGAAAGAATTTTGCAACTCTGTGTTAGACTATCTTAAATGCGAACACCATTATCTATGTAGTAATTGTTCACCTACTCTCTCTTGCTTTAGCTTCTATAAGAAATAGATACTAGAATGGGTATTTGCCAGATTTCACTCGGGAGATTTTTAGGATCAATGTGTCCTAAAGGCTGTGGAGAGGATGGAGGAGAAATAAGCAGGATCAGGCAGCAGCAAATATGGAACTGATTTACACTCTCAATCAAAGCATCAGCCAATCCTGCAAGAAGGTCATAAACTGGCTGATTGTGACTGTTAAAAGAATTATGTCAACTTGTTGGGATTAGGAACCACAGCTAGTGTAGAGCTTAGGCATGTGTGAGAGATTAGTGGGCCAGTGAATGAGGGAAGAGCACCCACCCAGATGTGGGAGTTCTGACTGGAAGCTTGAACTATACACGAGGAAGGAAGAAGAAAGATTGTTACAGTTTTTTCCTCTGGGCAATCTCTCGCCTTCACAGTTGTCTATGGACTCCTACTTGCTACGCATCAACCTGCTACATGGCCACGTAGATCTTCAGCGCAGACTGACTCCAGTCTCTACTCGGGCCTGTTTACCCATCCATGATCTTCAGTCTCCGCTCTTCCCCGTTGTTCTTCGAACATTCGAGGTCCGGAACAGACTCTCAGCAGCTGTCCTGCAGTCCTAGACAGGTATTCTGCCTTGTAGCTGAGCAGGCATCGGACCCTCCAGTTGTCATATGCGCAGGCCACCATCTTGGACTTTCTCCTCAGACATGTAATCCCTCTAAATAAATCCACTTTTCTTGTAATTTCTGTCAATTCTACCTCTTTTAGAACCTAAACTAATACCATGACCTTTCAAATTTGTGCCACTTTGAGGCAAGGTGGCTGGCCTTGGTACCCTCACATACACCTTTAAGCCACCCTAGGTAGGGACTGACCTTGAATGCGGTGGTTATCTTCAATGGAGTACGGTGCAGGGCTCGGAAAGTGATTTGGTTGTGACTTCATCAGGAGCTGGCATTCCTAAAAGCTCAGAAAGTACTGCCTAGGTCCTAAACAGGCAAACTGAGAGTCATACCAAAAATATATTGCATACTCTCCTCTTTATTCTTTTCCACCAAAAAACAGGAATAAAGTCCACAGCCTTACACATGGACAAGTGAAATAGCATGTAATAGTCAGATTAGCTTTGCCATCAAGGGAACCTCTGCCCAACTTTGAATAGTTCGACTGCATCCAGTCAGAGGCTGCAGCATTCTAGGATGAAAGAAGGAGAAGACAAGAGGACAGAGGTTTTGAAAGTTCAGGCTTGAACTAACAAACCTGTGAAATTAGGCCATAATCCAACTTCAGAGCCCGACACAGAACAGAGCTCTCGCACATCATTTGGAAGTAGCATGGGATGGAGGGGATGGGAATAAAGTGATAGTGGAGAGGATGAAGAAGGCTACACATGGAGAGGCATCATGTCTGCGTTGATTTTAGGTAGTGATCGTATGAGAAGAAAGATGTAAGGAAATGCTACGATTCCGGTGTGCCCAGGAAGTTTGCAGTCACCATGTGTTTTAGTTGCTGGGACAGTTCCTGGCATCCACAGTTCACTGGAGGAAGGATGCTTGGAGTTTCAGAAGGTCTCACACGGTCCATTTATGGTCAGCTGGCAATGGTGGAAGCACATGGCAGGTGCTGGAGCGCTGCTCATCCTATTGCAGACCGAAAGCCAAGAGACTGGACAGAAGAATAGCACAGTAGCTAGAGTGCTTGTCTAGCAAGCACAGGCCTGAGTTTGATTCTTGAGCAATGCATAAACTGAGCCTGGCGGTGCATGCCTGCAATCCCAGCAGTCAGGGGTTGGAGGCAGGAGAATTGCTGTGAGCTCAAGGTCAGTCTGGGCTAGGTGATTTCAGAAGAATCAGCCTGGACTAGAGCGTGACTTGATCTCAACAAAACAAAACAAAACAAAACAAAACCAAAAACAAACAAACACAAAAACCTGGTGAGCCATGTCTGACTAAACTATGACTAAAAGGAAAGCCAGAGTTTTCCCAGGAAGAAGCTGTTACAATGCTTCTTCTTTCTTTATTTATTTCAAGCTGCTAGTTGTCTCCTCTATCAAGAGGGGGACCCCTCCTTCACTTCCTGGACCACAAGTCATTTACATACAGTTGAAAGCTCTGCCCTGGGTGCCCCACAACCTCAGCCAGTAGGCACTGCCCCGAGGTCAAACCCCAAGCCTCGGCCCTTTCCAGCCCGGCTCCATTTCCTAAGAGCACACAGTTCTTCATATATCTGACTATGTAGACCTCATCCTCAAAATGTACACACCCTGGGGTTAAAGCTCCAACTAGGACTTTAGGAGAAAGGGAAAATGCAGTGGATAACAGAGTAACTGGCATTCCTATGGCAATATTTGATCAGGCACTAAAGCTGAAATAAATGTTTTTATTTGTCCACTGAACTGGAAGTAGAAATGGAATTCTGTTGTCATTCTAGAGTACCAGGATACTTCACTCTGAGGCAAAGAGGGCGGTGATTACTCAAAGGAACAGGAAAACCAATTCCAGGGCTTAGTAACTGTGCATGTTGAATTTCTTTAAGGGTTGGCTCAGAAGAGTGGATGATACTGAAGGTCTTAAGAAGTAATAATTCAGAGACAATGCCAGGTTGGCAATGCCTCGTCTGTTCCGGAACTTGGCTCTACTGAGAGGTGTGGATGAAGAAATCATATTGCTTTTAAATACCAATCTCTTACAACAATTTGGATTGCCTATCTATACTATGTTCTCTAAAGATGCAGGTATTCTAAAGATGCAGGTTTCTTCTGTACGAAAATCCTCAAAAAATTTCATTTATTTTGACCAGAGGAAGAGTGCAGATGAACATTTGCTTCTGAGAGTTGATTAAGTCAGTAGTGACTTTTTAATAAATGATGTTTTTCTCTTTTAAAAACACTAATATATCTTCATTGCAGTAAACTACCTGTAATCTCACCATTCAACAGTATTAATATTTTTCTTCATCTTTTTACTTCTGTGTACATAAGTTTTTAGAAACAAGATGGAATCATTCTATATGTACAAAGTGAATATCCTAAGTAATTTTTATTTAAAACATATAATCTTATATAGCATCACATATAAAGTTGGTTGCTTTACATAGACTTTTATAGTTTACTTAATTAGCACCTTATTTCTGGACATTTAAGTTGTTTCCAACTGTGAATTGTTTTAAAAAATGCTTTGGTGAACAGTTGTCGAGTGCATTTTCATATGTATTCTTTCTTATTTCTTTATGTAAAATCATAGAAATAAGATTTATAGGTCAAATTGACATGCAAAAAAGTTAGTTCATTTCCAAATATATTTGTGAAATGATTATAACCATTTATTTACATTTCCAACAGCAAGACATGACACTTGAGAATAATTTTAATACATGCGAGAAATAGCATATTTCTATTTTAATAATCATTTACTTGACTATTAGTTAGGCATAATTTTAAAACATACTTGCTTCCTGTTCATTTGTTGTAATGAGACAATCATATTTTCTTATGAATTTTTAAATTGTGAATTTATTTTCCTTATTCTTTTTTTTGCTTTTAACATTGCTGTTAGTTATTTGTCTTCATCCTTTCCCCGATTTGTTTATTTTTTATTTTACATCTAGTAATTTTGGATTACAGCAGTCACATGCACAGTTTTGTTCATATATTTTCCCATTGTATTATACTTATGAAGGCTTCCTCTAGCTCAAATTTCTGACATGGAATTCCCCCAAAATACTGATGAATTTGTATTCTTCGTGTCTCTGGTCTCCTCAGCGAATTTGTAAAGAGTAGGCAGCCGGCATTTCAGCAACATGTTTGGTGGCTGTTTTATCATGGAAGTCAGTTCCAGGTTTAAATAGAGCATTTTAAATGTTTGGATCATTCACTTTTAAATTAGGGAAAAACATGTCTAAATACCTTCATGCTTTCCCATATTCCGTCCTGCTCACATCAATGTTTGTTGGCCTTTGGAGCAGGAAGGAGATGGGCTTGGGGAGAGGGCAGAAGAGGGAGACAGGTGGGAGCCAGATGGACCCATTGGCTCTGGAGCCAGCACAGGAAAGGCGGCCATTAGGTCTGAAAAATTCTGTGGTTCTCTGCTTGTTTTGTTCCTTCTTCAAGGTCCAGCTCAGGTTTTTACCACCCAACATTCCTATGCCACGTTTATCACGCAACCCTGCAAATTGCTGAAGATGTTAGTATTCTCATTACTGTGGATTCAATTTAGTTCTTTCCCAGAGTATCCAATACATAGTTTTATAACTACCTAGCTTTAATATTTATGTAGAGATTTCAAATATATTTTTTACTTTCTTTACAAGATTTTAAGCTTTCTGATATAAGTCTGTTGTGGGTCAGAGCATATCTTCTTAGTTGGTTGAACATGGAGATTCATATTGGTGTGAAAATACATGACGGTTGCCTAACAAAGTGTAGTGGGGTCTAAAAGGATTGCTTTGTCTAAAAGGACTGCTTTGTCTAAGAAATGCACATAGAATCCTTTAAGTGTATATCTTCTTTACAACACACACAGAGCATATATTTAATATAGCACTATATATATTGCTAGCATACTAAAAGTTGTTAAAATTCTGGGCTGAGTCAGAGGAACTGAGTGTGAATTTCACCTCTTCTACTTTCTAGCAGTGTGTGTAAGCCTCAGTTTCTACATCTAGAAACTAGGGATAAGAGTGCTTGATCTAGTACATTCTGTGTTTCACTGGGACTCATCAAATGGAATTGAGTTCATTCTGTACATCAAACTTCCAGATTTAACTTAAATTCCCTTCCAACCCAATTCGTACTTGTTGTGGTGGCAGGAAACCCCAAACCAAATCATAACCGAACAACTAGAAACCCCCAATTCAGTTATTACTAGAGCCATTTTGTTTCAGGGATTGTTTCACAGTTGAGTTGTTGGTTTTTGTCCCAACTCAATCTGCACACATTATTAAATCTGGAATGAGTAAGCCTGTGGCACATCTGGCAAGAAGAAACCAGCCAAATTCCAATTCTTTATGCCTAACCTCCCCACGAACGTTTCCGGAGGGTGCAGCAATGTTGTTTTTGACTCTTGGTGTTGAGCCACACATACGTGTTTGTGGGTAGCTGTCAGCTGCTCTCAGTTACAATAACCCAGTTGGGCAGAGTCACACACTGAGTGGATGTATTTGGTGCAAAACTCACTTGTCCTGGCCCTGTGCACAGTTTTGACTCCAGCATTCCATTCTTCTGAACTGTGGGTCATCTCCTGTTGACATCTGGAGGTGTTGTGTCAGGAAAGCAGAATGTTAGCCAGGAGATTCTCCATGTGGCTCTGAAAGAAGGCTTTCTGCATATAATGTGTGAGTTTCTTGTGAAGTTCTTTGGCATTCTTCTGGGTAAAGAAACTTCTATGAACTTCATGTCTTACAATGGTGACTGCAGGCAGAATTGAAGGTACATACATGTGTCAGGAGGACAATATATCTTTTTTGTGCTCTCATTTATTTTGTGCTCTTCCGTTTATCTATACAAATATCTTTGAAAGGAACAAAATTGAAATGTCTCCTCTCCAGCTGGGATGCTGCTCTGCTGTCCCTGCACAGAAAATTGGGTCACCATCCAGCGCTGCACCAGGCACCTACTCAGCCACAATATGGGGAAATGAGTGCTTCTATAGTGACGGTGACAGCGTAGAGCAAAGCCTGAGCTCAGGATCACTTAGGATGGCTAATAATGAGTGCAGTAGGCTGATCATTCAGATTGCTGCCTTTGTTGGGCTTGTCCGGGAGGAAAGACATCACTAAATGAAAAATTGTTCCTCTGATTCTTACTTTTGAACTCTTTCCATGCTCTCTGAGGACAATACTTTTAAAAGGTTAGATTTTATCAGTATGTTCTAATTTGGAGAAGAAAATTACAGTAAACAAGGAATACTGGGAACCCCGGCCTTTTCTGGAACTTGAGTTGGCTATCTACTACTGGCTAGAAGGATTTGATAAACAGGTGAAGTTGTTGTAGGTGAATGAGGGCTGGAGGTAGAGTCAGAGTTCAGAGCTCAAGCCCACCACTGGCTCATGCTGCTACCCTGCCTCAGCTTCCTTCTCTGCAACAGAAGTTCAGTGTGAAGATGAAAAAAAAAAGTACCTGGCATCCACAGAGCAGTGGCCAGTTATTCATGAATCCAATGATAACTTCTTGACAGAGGGTTTGCTTCAGTCAGCACTGATGAGGCTTCTCTGAGGTAACATACAAGCCCTCAGTATGAATTGGTTAAAGAGCCAAGGTTTACTATGCTGTTGAGTTTCATGTTCATTGAGGATAGCTATCATGCCACATGAGCATATTCTGTGTGGTCCATAGTCTAGGACCCTGTACACTGAGTGACTACCATCTGGAAATTATCACAGCAGAAAGGGAAATTTTGAAGAGATTTGCAGTTGCAATTAAGTGATGTGTACAGAGATGACACAAGTCCTTTCTTCTTAGAGCTCGCTGGTGAGAGCCTTTTCATCACAGCGTGTGAACTAACAGGTAAGTCCGACTTGTGTTCTCAAACAGAGGAACCAAAAATATATGGCAAGTAGCAACTATAACTTGGGCATCACTTACCAAGTAGTTTATTCTATACACCATGGTGCTACTGTAAATTTCTTGCCTCTTCATGACCATTTTTCTTAAATTTTTAGTATATCGTTTCATTCTTATTTTTGTTCAAGTGAAACAGAAGAAGAAAACCTTATTTCCGTAGGACAGAAGGATAGAGCTCTGTTTTTCTTGACCCTAGGCAAGGAAGAATGTGAGGATGCTTGGTATCACCTATCTTTTTGGTCATGGGTAGTTGTGGAGGTGGAAAGAGACTCATTTTGTGTGGCAAAATCTAATTGAAGGTAATTATGCTGGAATAACTGAAAGTTTAATCCTGTTATAAAGCTGTGCTTAAAGAAAGAAGAACTGGCTTTACAATATCTGTTATAAATTTGAGAAAATATGCTCAAGAGGAGGCAGAAATTTGGTGAATTTATGTACTTGATATATTTTTTCCTTTGGGGAATCTCAATTTCCTTTAATCAATTACTTGCATATATGTGAGCCTTTAGGAATTTGGAGAAAGGACTAAATGAACTTGAATGTTGGGGTAATGGACACTGCTAATTATCTCTTAATATCCATTTTCTCACCTAACTTTAATGTTAGAATTTCCAGCATCTTATTCTGGCTTAGCTAGTGACTAAAACTATGCCTACCCTGATTGAAGCAGGTCCTCCCTCACTAAGTGCTTTTGGAAAATAATCAATATCTCAGGACCACCAGGTATTTGCGTTCTTCCTTGCAACTATGGACAATGTGTGCTCTGATGGATAGGGGGAGAACAGAAGTCATGTGAATGACTTTTGGGTCACATAGTGCATGAGAAAGCTACCTTTCACCAATTTCCTTGTCTCTATTGCTAGCTTTGAAAGATGACAGCTTTTGGAAGTAGTCACTTTGTGACCATGGACAGAAGTCAAATATTGAGAATGGCTCACTGTCTGGGATTACCTACCTATTTCTGATCTGCTGCGTGAGGAAGAAAATCTTACTGCATTGATTCGGTAATTTTGCCCCCGCCTTTTAGCCTGTACCATATTGCTCTGGGCTGTTTTCTGATGCTATAAGACAATATGAAGAGGCAAGAAATCTATAGTAGCACCTTGGTATGTAGGATAAACACCTAGGAACACGGCCTACTTGGTCTACTTTCTGATGCTATCACAAAATACCTAGATAATTGTGTAAAGAAAAGAGGTTTATTTGGCTCATGGTTAAGGAGTCCAAATGCCTGACTCTGGCATCTTGCCTCTGGTAAGGGTCTTCCGCTTGTATTACAACATGGCAGATCACATCACAGTGGAAGCTCAAGAGAAAGGGAGAAGACACATGATGAGGAGAGAAGCCAGAAAGCAGGCAGAGATGGCTGGCCTCACTTTCTAACAACTGAAAGTACTAATCCAGTCCCATGGGAGACAGACCTCCTGCAAGACAGGGCTAGCCCACTTGTGAAGTTGGTGCCCCATGACATAATTCCCAATGAGCGCTACCACTTACACGTTTCAACCCCACTCCCAACACCAGCACAGGAATCTTTCAGACTCTCAACCCTGCATTCAAATCATAGCACATACCTAACAACTCTTAGAAGTCCACTTCCGGTGGCAGATTCATTTCAAGAGTCATGTTTTATCTGATTTTATCTTTCTTTGTATTGAAGGACATAAGAAAGATTGGTCCTTTGCTGACTGTGAAATTTGGGGATATTATTTATTTATATATTTTGCGTATTTGTCCTCCTTAGTTAATTAGGCAACAGTGAACACAGAGTCCTTGAATTTTAAACCTGTTCCTCTAAAACCATCAATCTCCTTGTGTCATGAAGTCCTAGTTGACTCATCCAGGCAAGTTGTTTTACCTCATACAAAAGGAAAATTCTGTATGATCAACATTTGAAAATGTAGTAAAATGACTGCTAGAGTTTAAAACCTCATATGTAATAAAAAAAATTCTAGAGAGATATTTAGGTATGAAAATAAGCCCAATTGGTCTTTGTATAGCTCTATTTTTTCATTTCAATCCACTTCATAGTTGAAGGTAAGCCCAGAGTGAACGTCTGCATTGCTGGGTCTGGTGTATTCGCAGGAAGATAGACCTTTTCTAAGGATCCAATGCCCTTCAAAATGGGCAGGTTTTGTACAGTGGAGAAAAGAAGCAGTCCACAGCTAGGAAAAGGTGGCAAGAGAGCTGATGTTCTTTGGGGAAAAACTGAATTTTTCTCTTTCTTCTCTTCATTTGAAGTCCATTTAGTGTCTTCAAATGGAGTAGAAATTAGTGGGCTGCTTTTCTCCCCTTTCTTGCCAAGCATACTTCCACGTGGGTGAAAAAGGCCCATTCCCAGATGTTGCATTGCCCTCTACCACATGCACCCCCCATTCTCTTGGTAAAATGATAGAAAATTTAGCCTGTCCTCTTGTTCTTCCCACAGGTCAGGCTGAAATCTGTTGACAGCTGTTTGGATGAAGGCAACTGTTTCATAGAACTAAATGCACTAGTTGTCCTGGCATCGTGGAGACTAAAAGCATATTATGGAAGCGTGCATTGTTCAGTGCTTTGGCGAGTGACGAGGGCAATTTGTGATCATGAGAAGTGGTCTGTCTATATGATTTAGCAGGAACTATTGATTGTTTCTAATCCAAGAAGAAGGCTGGTGAGAGAATTAAAAATCTTAAATGCCGTTTTATTAACTTTTATCTCATTCTTTTCTATTATTTTTATTTCCTACTCAAGCAAGGTATTATATTGCATCTCATTTAACATATATTAGACGAAATGTCCTTTCTGTGGACTAACATTTTTATTAGTGGCTTGAAAGTAACTATAGAGTTGGGGCTAAAACTCAGTTATCCTAAGAACACGTACTATAATATATTTTTACCCAGATGAAAATGCCAGGTTTTAATCTTTTTCCTTTTTCTTTCTTTCAGAAAGCCAAGGCATCTATTTGCTACCTCTGTGACTGCTTGTTACAATTACATTGCTCATTACATTTGCAATGTAAATAAACCTGGGTCATGGTGTGCTGCCTTCATGGCAAATTTGCTTGAGTTTCGCTCACCTGTGTAAAATCTGTTTCAAATGCTGAAATAATGATGGAAGTTATTCATTTGAATTGCCAGGATCATGTAAAGGAAAAACGTGTTCATCTGGCATCTTTGAGCAACTCTGAAAACCACCACACGTCACCTTTGCTGACTGAATTGAAAAAACAGAGTAATGGGCTGGGGAATGCCACAGGAATGAGTTGTTTTGTAATAATCAATGTAAGGAATCAATCTATCAGTCTTGTCAGATTAATGTAACTTCTCATTATGATCTAGTAGACAATCCTATGAATTAAGAAAGAGAAAGAGATTAAGCTGGTATAAATTGAATATAAATCCAGTAAAACATTTGAGTTTACACATATAGCTTCATCATTGGTATATATACTAATCTAGTATATAGTGTAGATATATACTCGATAAAGAATTTCTTGAAACATTAAACTATAATTTAATCTACTCTATACCAAATCACCCAATTAGCAGTTTTATACACACATATCTGGTGGGTGTACATAAATGATTAAGTAGCTGAACTAAAATGTATGAGAGTGTACGGGATGGTGGTGACTTTGAGAAGCAAGGGAGTCCAGGTAGCTGATCTATTCCTTAATATTTGCCATGTGGGAATCGGGGTTGGGTGAATAGATTTTACAGCTTTTAAGAGAAATTGAAAATCTTGGTTTTTATGAAAAATTGATTTTTAAGTGCTGGAAACTCATCTAGGAAGTTTGAGCTACTGTAAACCAAGAAAGAATTTGGTACTGATTTTAACTCAGGGGTCACAAACCTGAAATCTTTAAACTAGATTTTTATAATGAAAAAATATTAATGTTGTTGTTGTTTTCCTTTGGATTCTATTTCATTAGAGTGCAAATTTCTTCTATGATAATTCTAGTCTGGAGTTATACATGAGAAATAACGTCTCTGAGCCAGGGAATTTGATATGGCTGTTTGTTATGTCTGGATTTGAATTGTCCTCCCAAAGCATCCTGTATTTGGAAGGTTATTGGATTATGGAAGCTAATTGTATAAGCTGAATTAATCCACGGATGGTTTTATGTGCTATTTGAAGGTGGGGCCTGGTTGGAGGGATGGGTCACTGGAGGCATGGCCCGGAAGGCTGTATATGTCCCAAGAGTTGGTTTCACCCTCCTCTATCTCTGCTTTCTGCTTCCTGGCCACGATGGGTTGAGCAACTGTTCTCTGCCAGGCTCTTCTGCCATTTCCTCCCACCACTGTCATCTGACCATGCACAGGCTGACTGAAATCACTGAACCCGTGAGTTAAAATAAACCTTTCCTCTTTTAAGTTGGGTCAGGTATTGTGCCCCAGTGACTAGAAGGTCACTAAAACATTTGTATTTCTTCAAGATACTGTGTTTGGAAGCAGTGAAGTGCCTTGTAAAATCTCTTGATAGCTTTGACTTAAGCGATTATAGCAAGAAACTTAGAGTTTGCCATGATTAATATGGAAAGTGAATTTAAGTGACTAAGTTAAAAATTCTAGTGATAGAAGTGAAATTGGTTATTTGGAAATAAAAATAAACACATCCTTCTAACACACACATAAACTAACTGATGCATGTAAAAACTATGACCGGAAATGTCCTTGAAGTCATTAACAACTTGGAAGTTAAATTTCATAGTTTTTAAATGGTGTGACCCAGCGAAGGTTAGAATATAGGGAGAGGTCAGAAAATGTCTTTATTTTTACTCTATAGGCTGTAATACTTCAAGTTTATGAAGCGCTTGTGTCATGTAACTGATTCAGTTGTTATAGCCAGCATGTTTTTCTAATAGGCTCAGCTAAGGTATAGGACCACTTCAAGGAGATATAGTAAAAGAGAGACTACATAAATGAGGAAAAACTCCAAAGGCCTCTGGAGCCAGAGCATTCAACTTCAACTCTGGCTGTACCATTGACCAGGCTGTACCTAAATCTCCCAGCGTGTTAAATTGTAAAACAAGACAACAAGAAGAACCCCAAGGACATGCAGACAAGGCTGTATAATCAGTGAATGGTGCTATTATGGTAACAGGAAAATTTAGGGACAAGAAAAGAGAAAAATGGCTATTATTACTATGGGTTGTGCACTTAGCCCTCCTTTGAACACTCACTACATTGACCTAAGCCTGTGAGTTAGACATGACTATCTTCGTTTTATAAATCCTGAGCTGAGGCTTAGTGAGATGCACAGAAACTCTTCTAACTTCCACTTTGCTGCCTTTCTTGATTAATTTGTGCTCCTGTCTGCCTGTAGTGTGTACAGCCTGGTGCCCAGGGCTTCTGAATGTCTGTTGTTAGAAGGCTACCCCAGCTTCTGCTCTGGATACCGCCGCTCCCACTAACAATCACGTACCTGCCAAATAAGGGCTCTGTGCATCTCCAAACTACTTGTATCTCTTCTTGAAACTAAGTTTAACCCCACCATCAATGGTTCCGTGGACGAGATTGCAAATCCCCTGCATTTAAATATTTAAAAATATCGAAGACAAATCCTTAGAGAAGAAAGTTTTGCATTCTCCTTTCTTGATAAATAAATCTTTGCAATGACCAAGAAAGTTAGCTTCACAATTGTGGCTATGAAATTCTTCAGTGCTCTGTGCTAATTGTGGGGATCCAGAGAGAAATCTCATTCTTGCCAGCATGTTCTTTTTCCCCTGCAGCCTTTCTCTCTCCATTTCAACCTTGAGCCTGGCACTTGCCCACAAGAGGTCTCATGTATTGAGGGTACTTGAACACCCTTAATCTAGTCTTCCACACTTTCCTTACATCCATTGGTATTTAGCCTGGCATATGAATTAGTAAAGCACAAGCATGGTCCACCAGGTAATTCCTTCATCGGAAATTACCTGACAAAAGTAGAAACAACATTTAAATTTCAGAAGCACAAACCCAAAACCGGGGACTCCATGTTCCTGTATCTAGCACATGTATGGATAGTGATTGTTATTAGATTAAATCTTACACAGAATGGTGAATTTTTAGCATGCAAAGATATTGTTATTATTTTTATGAAAATTATGTTGGAAACTGGAGAATCTACACATAAATTACAATCTAAAATATTGTTAATGTACTAGACACAGGCAAAGTATCAACAGATTAGAAGAAATAAAAAATATATAAATTTCTGGTACTTAGCTTAATTGCCAAAGGTTAAATTCCTTATCAAACCCAGAATTTGAAAATTATAGATGATGCATTATGGATAGAACACATGCAAGAAAATCAGTGAGGAACTCTCAGGTCTGGACTCCTCGTTTAAGAAAAGACTATTCCTCAGTAAAGAATGAAGAATGAATTTGCATTATTTAAAATAAAATGGGAGAAAAGCACTTAAGATATTATTTTTAAATATATTTTCTGCTTTCATCAAAAATGTATTTGGCTCATGAACTCCCAGCTCCAATCTCATTGTTTAGGCTGAGATTAAAAGGTAGATCCAGCTTGCTGGGCAGGTTGTCCCCTGCACCAAAATGCTTTATTATTAATAATGAGATAAATGTTAAGCCACAACATGTAGTATTCAGTAAAGCTCTTTTGATTTAATTGGATGTTGACTATGCCAGGATTATGTCCTAACTGTGGATTCATTTTTGGGAGAAGTTATGGAAATTTTAAGTATTTTCATCTGGTATATTTTCTGACTTGAAGTTTGTCTTAGACAAACTTTTATATAATAGCATCTTGTGATTCCGTCAATGGACTGTAAAGTCAACATCAAAGAAAATATGAATTGTCCTTTCTTCAGTTAGTTTTGGCTGCATGAGACTTTATGCTTTTGTTTAATAATAGTATTTTTTCCAGCATAATATCTTTGGCAGGGCTTCCTTGAAAAAATGGGAAGATTTTAGTGTGAAACCCAAGAGAGGCATATTAACCTAAGATAGCTTGTAAAGTTACTTGTACATATATTCCAATATCACACTGTACCCCACTATATAAATTATGCAAACAAAAATAGAAATACATGAAAATGCAAATGTTCAAACTTAAACAAACTTGAAAACTCAGAATTAAAAAATATTACCAAGAGAAATTTAAGTAATTGTGCCCTTGGCCCTGTCTAAAGAAGGAGAGAGGAACACATTCGTGGTTTTCTCTTGGTGAAGCAGCAGTTCTTGTGAAGACTCAACACTTCAAGGGAGGGAGGTGGCTTTGGACACATTGCACACTATACGTTGCAGTGATTTAATGGAGAAAATGAAGGAGTCATCTGGAAGCATGAGTTGATCCCCTCGGAAGAGAGGATTTAAAGACTTAGCTTTCTGCTTCTTCTGTAAAAATCCACACGGAGTGTGAAGACAACACTTCTTTGGAAGTAGCCTGTTGGCTCTGTGCTGCCATCTATGCTTGGGCACTTGGCTAAGTCCAAGGAAAAAGCTCTACGACAGGACCGATGCTCTTGCTGACCTAAAGCACTGAGTTGCTTGGTGTCTTATCAGGGCCCTAAAGCTTCCTTTTGCCTCCATGTGTAGTTTTGGAACTCCGTTGCACCTGAGAACAATCTCCAAGAGATCTCACTAAGATGCACATTGTGATTTCGTAGGTGCAATACGAGGCCTTAGGTGGTACATTAAAGAAACCCCCATGAGATGCTGATGTGAAGAACACATTCTGAGTAACAAGGACCACATCCGTAGCTCTTCTCAGAAAACAAAATGTTTGTGCTGAGATTCTTAAAGAGAACTAGTGGGACAAGTGAATCTT
Source organism: Ctenodactylus gundi (assembly GCA_004027205.1). Classification (NCBI taxonomy): domain Eukaryota; kingdom Metazoa; phylum Chordata; class Mammalia; order Rodentia; family Ctenodactylidae; genus Ctenodactylus; species Ctenodactylus gundi. The sequence goes on along the minus strand of PVKB01003038.1, from coordinate 43,944 downwards.
GAAAACACAGCTTTGTTTATGAGTCAGGAAAAACAGGATAGATGAAAAAAAGGAAAATAGAATAGTAGGCACAGAATTTTATCTAACATCTAGCTTTGTCACAATCTCTAGAGCCAAGACAGAAATTCCATGAGGAGCGAGAAGCATTGTGTGTGGCATTCTGCACTGGCCTGCGAGAAGGGAATGTCACTCATGCAGCACAGCGTACACTTTGCACCTAGTAATGGGCAAATTCCAGGCTGAAGGTTCTAGAATGGTTAAATGAATTCCACTTGCTCCCCTAACCGCACCTTTTCAAAGCTGCTAATGAAATTGTAGCATGTAATTCAAGCCAGAACAAACACTATGGGATATACAGATTATGTTTCATTCTAGTCCAGCTGGGAAAGCAAAACTCTGTAGTCACGGTGGGTACCATCTGGTTTTCCTCTCCTAGCACAATGCCGCTTGAGTGGAGATGTTAGAATAGACAAGGAGTTGTAGCTACATGCTGGGATTGGGATTTTTCCTATATTTCAAGCAAGTCATTTAGTGTGCTGCAGGGCTAGGCCTCCTAAGTAATTGTAGATCACCTCCTATAACTAAGTCCCTGGCTCGTAGGGCCAGATGAGTAATAGTTGGAGAAAGGTAGGTTGAGAAACATGGTAGTGTAACAAAGACAAGCAAGAAGTCTATTTGTAATCAAAGAACAGAATGTTAAAAGAAAATATGGAGAGAAATCCAGATGACAATTTTGTAATTGGAGAAAGCACATTTAGAGAAATCAAACTTAAAGTACAATAGTATTTGTTAATTGGGTGAATGCTGAAATAAACTCAGTTGCATCTATACATAATAATAATAAACTTTCTGAACTTAGCTAAAATTAAATGAGTTTACAGAAGTCCTATAAGATACAGATATATATTTTTCCATACATTAAAAAAATGTAGCCTATGGTAAGACAATGACTTAAGGATTGAGCCCTGTGTCATACCCTGTTTCTGCCACTTAAAAGCGTGGAAAACTCACGTAGAAGTCTAAAGTTTTTGTAATGCAATCTCCTGCTTGTAATTTGGGATAATAACGGTCCCTTCCTAATAGGGCTGTTATGAAAGGCAATGAGATAGCATTTCAGGATGTGCTAAAGCAACACCAGGTACAAGGCAGCATTATTCAGATTAGCTATGATTGTGGTTGTTGTTTTACCGCCTCGATCATAAACCATACAGTGCATCGTGCTTACATAAGCAACCTGACAAGAGAGGCCAGATAAAATGAAGAGCGACTTGAAATGATTTCTGATAGCACCATTAATTAAAGAATGGAGGGACCCATTCCTCAGAGAAGCCTTTGCTATTTTGATTGGTTCTTAAGTTAATATATTGTTTGCTTTCTCAGTTCAACAATTGAATAACTATAGTAAGCCAGACTATATTAGAAGACTTCATCATAATAGAATTTGCTCCTAAAAAGCTTCTATTCTGGGGGTTGGTGTTTAGGGAGATTAGGACTGTCTTCAAAGTTTCTCTGTAGCTGTCATAGTGATAACAGCTGTTATAGTTTTAGTAATTGTACTTTTTTAATTTTTTTGCTAATTTGACTCTGTATTTGTTTCAATTTTTCCTTTACTGAGCCTGCCTCGCCCAAAGCCCTTCCTAAAATGGTTATCAATCAGTTTGGGGAGGTTCAAGAATGTCCAAGCACATTTAGGAGATGGGACCACCGCCTTCTCCTGTCCCTCCTTTTGCCCTGGGACTTTCTCACTTTGATCACCTCCATGCACATGCCCAGAGCTCAAAGAATGCTTTTCTTGTATGCGGAGCCAAAAAATAGAGTCTGAGGTGAGAGATGGGACTGCTTTGGTATTTATTTATTGGAGGCTATTTGCTTTTAATTCTGGCCTTAAATTCTGCAGCTAGGAATGGAACTTGTGGGCACGGGTGGGTGAATTTTCAAAAAAGATCTCAGTAGGTTGACTCGTAGAATCCCTGAAGAAGGGGATAGAAGGGAGACCTTTTAAATAAACCAACTGCCCACCATGGCTTTATTACCACGCTGTTCCTTCACACTGTAGATTACATGAAGGCCTGGAGACTAATTTCAGCAACAGCCACAATTTACTAGCTATAGTGGGCCTCAGATGAATAGTTTCTTGTAAAATCAGTGGCAGCTTTATCCTAGCAGAGCACAAATAAATCAGCTCTTATTATTCCACATTCATTTAATCCTGGGACATTAGTCAGTGAGACCTTTCTGCAGCCTAATAAACAGCAGCAGCAGCAGTTTTTCTTTATGAGAGTGGTTGTTCATCCTAAATTAGAGCCAGCATTAGGCAGCGGCAGAAACTTTTGCTGGATGATTTAAAGATATATAATATGAGACCATAATAGTGTATGAGAACTGTACCCATGTGTATAAATATAGTAGGGTCATAATTTTGCTGTATTTGGGTTACTTTAGAGCGTGTGGCTTATTTTATCTTTTTGGAGGGTTTCCTTTGTTGCAGGTGATGTTATTGTCCTGTTTCTCCTGATTCGAGTGTCCCTTTCTTTCACTGGGGAGTTAAGAAGTTGCATGCGTCCATTTCTTTTTCTCCACAGGAGCAAACCTATTAGAAGAATCTCACCTGGGATAGGAGGGTGCACGGTTAAATGCATACTGGCTCTTTTGGTTTGCTTAACTGCTGCTCAATTGAAAATCCCAATGCAAATCCAAGTAAGACTTCAATTTGGTTCCAACAAGGTCACGCATTTTTCTATTATAATCTCCCTACCTGTAGGATGAATATAATAGATGACTCCCTTTGTTAGTAATAACAATGTGGCCTAGCAAGCTGCTTTACAATAAGCCTCAACTCGAGCAAGCTGATCTTCCTCTATGAGTGTTCAGGGTCTCTAAGTAGAGATGAGCATGTTTTGATGTTTTGATTATTGAAGTCATTATGGCCAACCTTTGGCTTACCTTTGTCTGGCCTTTTTTTTTTTTGGCTGAAGAGGAACTACCATGAAATGTGTGTATACATACATACAGACACACACACACACAAACACACACACACACACACACACAAACATATAAACTCATTTATCTCTCTCTCTCTCTCTCTCTCTGTGTGTGTGTAGTTCCTTTCTAAAAGTTTTTATTGTTAGCATTAAAAAAGTCAAGGACATAAAAGCTAGCGGGGTGCAGGTTGGACATACTTGAATTCTACAGCATCAATGCGTTTCTCAGGAAACAGGTTGCCCTTTTATAGCTCTGTGAGGAAAGAGTACAACTGGAAGTGAACAGCTTGATTAAAAATGTATATGAAATCATCTGCTGACTACAAGTGGGTAAATAGGAATTTATTCACATCTGCGTGGAGTGAGCATACCACTTACTATTTTTGTAGAGTCTGTACTGTGTACAATCAGCAAGCATTCACTGATCACTGATTACCCTCTCCATGCACTCCACAATAAAGCTTATTAGATCTGCTTAGGGGGAATGGACGTTTGTGTGTGCGTGTGTGTAGTGGAAGAGAAGAAAAGTAATAAATGTCATTGGATCCCAAGAATGAAAGTGGTGAAACTAATATAAAATTAATAAATTTTTCATTATATAGATGTGAAATGAAGTTATCATAACTAGGTTTTACTGCATTTGACTAATGAGTTCTAGCTGTTCACATAATGAAAATAGGAGTATATTGATACAAGTTCTGTTGTTTGGGAACAGTAAAGCATGAAGGCAGAAACTCGGAAATATTGCATATTAGCTCTCAGGAGATACAGACACATAGTGCACCAATTAACTTCTTCTTTTGTAGCTAAAATGACACCCTTAGTGCTTTAACATATACATAAACATATGTATTCAAAACATATTCTATTTACTTACAAGAATATAAAAATACTTTCTTGTCAGGGGGAATTACATTACCTGGATAAAAAGAACAATATTGAAGAATTTAAGCAAAATTCTCACAAATCAGGGTAGACTATCCTGGATCCTGATTTTTTTTTTTTAATAGAGCTGTGCCCCTGTATGGAAGAAAAACTCCTTTCCTACTGCAGTCTCTGCAGCAGAGGTTAGCCAATGCTAGCTCATCTTTGTGCAACGCAGCCTGCTGATTCTTGGAGTAGACAGGATGGTCTATAGAGGATATGTGAGCACAAAAACATTAAAGCCACCAAAAAATGCCATTGAGCACTAGCCTCATGTAGAAAGACTGAAATAATAGTAAACAATGATTTAGAGATAGATGAACCACAATGTGCCCAGACTGTGTGCTCTTTTCTGGTCACAGCAAGAGCTTGCTTCTTTGAAGTTTTCTTCAAAGCTTAACCTGCCACTCAACATATATGTGCTGACAGTGGCTTTATTAACAAATATTGCTGAACATTGTTTGACAGGATATTATCAATCCTTAAAAATAAGACTTGTTGTCTAGGGTTACTTTCTTCCAATTGTTTTGTAGTTATTTTCTTGCCTTGGATGAAAATTTACTGTTTTTTTTTTTTCACTTTTTTCTCATACTTCTTGAATTATTAGGAATCCAGTCCATGTCATAATTAAAATTATAAAGGTGATTTGAAACTACTTTCTACCCAACTCTAGCTAGGGCTTCATTTCTTTTTCTCTCACTCTATTTTCTATAAATTGTTTCCTCAAGCTTGTGGTCCCTGTGAAATCTGAGCAGCAAAAGGGAAGAGAATTATGGCATTTCTGGAATTTCATACTTGACACAGTCTTTGCAATATTGCTTTGCACACTGCTGTGGTTCGTGCCCCCAAAGATCATGTATTAGAAGCTTGATAGAAACTACTTCTTCAAGTGATAGAAACTTGAAGAAGTAGGACATTGTATAAGCTGATTAGATCATGGAGGGAAGGGTCTGGTGTCACGAGACTACTTTAGTTCTCTACAGTGAACTTGGCTTGTCCTTTTTCCATGTGGCCATTTCTCTTCCCACTTCTTTGTTATGCTTGAATGCAGCCAGGTGTTTCTCATTAGGATGCCACATGTGGCTGCTCAAACCTTCTGGCCACCAGGATAATGATCCAAAACAACCTCTTCATGAAGTGTTTTGCCTCACGTATTTTGTTTTAGCAACATAAATGGACAAAAACATATTCTGAGGCAGTGATAAAAAGCTCTTTCTCCTGGTTACCTCCTCGAGCACTTTGAGAAATGGCTTCTCCTAGTTGCTGGGTATTGTGAATGGAATCTACAACAACTCAACACCACATTATTTCATTCTTTTTCCACATCTGGACCACGAGAGTCTTATGTTTTTCTAATTCCAATAAGCTCTGAAAATCAGACTGTTCCTTAATTCAGTATTCGGTCCTGGAGTTCATCTGTCACAGCACTGGTCAAGCTCTCTGAACGATTCTGACAATGTTTATCTCATTACCCGTGAGTGATTGAAGAGCCACCCAGTAGGTGTTCAGTCTCCCATCTTTCCAACCCTCTATACCCTATGACCTTTGCTGCATTTTCCTATTATTTTCACACGTTGGATGAAGGTGAGGCAGAAAGACCCCTCACTGGCCTGTTAATTGGGTTGTGTAGTTCCAACGAATATAATTTATTCAAATAGTCACAGTCTTGTTCCATCCAGTGTTCTTAATCCTCACTTAACCTTGGTATTCACCTGGTATTTTATAAATGATTTTGAATATGCCTACTGTTATACTTTGGATGAAAAGATTGGGAGTTGATCTAGTTTATACCAAATTTCTCTCAAGCACACATTACCCAGCATTGCCACGTTTTCATCTTGCTCACTAGAAACCTGAAACAAATCTTGTATGAGCTCTATTTTGTGGGTTAATTGTCTGTTTGCATTTTAATTTTGGAATCTGCAAAGCTTCTGCTATGAATCTGCATGAGTCTTTTAATGAAAATTATAGCTTTCATGCATATCTGTAGTTATGCATGAAGAGAAAGGAAGAGAACATTGAGGAGTTAGGTAGCATAATGGGTAAAAGAAAAGAAAAAGAAAACCAAACCTTTTTTTTTTTTTGTTAAATACCTAACTGTAATTCTCAGTGCTTTATATCTAGAGACTAGAAAATACATTCATTGCAAAAGCAAACGTTTCCCACTGAATTCTAAACTATAAATTTAGCTATGATGTCATGTAATCATTTTATTTATTGCTTACATTGTAAATGGGCTGGAAAAGTTTATATTTTTTATTTGCAATATTTTCATTTCTATAAATTTTAGTTTTAAGTGATCTATTTTTCAGATCAAAAAGTTAAATAATGACAGAGATAGAGATAGAATTCAGCTTTAGTACATCACACTTTCTCTTTGCTGAAGCTTATACCGGAGAGAGATTGTCTAATATGTATTTCAAGACTTTACGCTTTCATAGGATCTAGGAAAAAATACAGTGACCACTGGGCATTTTCATGCTACTATGCCACCAGTGCTTATTCAAGTTCCCGATGATGAGGGAGTGTGCGCAGGTTTGGTAATGGTGACACTCATGGAACTAGTACAGGCAGCGGTAGCTGACAATTTCATGAGCTTCCTCTATACTATTGCATCGATTTCTTCCAAGAAGATTCTTAAGAATCTATCTTCAAAATGAAAACAGAAATGAGTAAAAAGTGACTTCATGAAGAGTTTGATGAGGGCCATTTTCATATGCAATTTAATTGTACCTTCCTGACGTTTTAGAGACTATGTTAAAGAGTACAAATGTATCCTACCAGGCTTTGATAAAATGAGTTTTATTTCCCCTTTCTTCAGCCAGTTTCTAGAGTAGTAGCTGATTCTAACTCTATGTTCTGGTTACCTCTTCAATGCAACAAACTATTCTAAAATCTTGTTGCATGAGGCAATTGCCAACTCTTTGTGTTCATGGACTCTGTAAGTCAGAAACTTTGAAAAGATGTAGTGGGGATGGCTTAACTGTTTTTGATGAGAAGGTCTTTAGATGACAGGAATAGCTGGGGTGACCCAAATGAGTGACTTCTTCAATTACATGCATGGTGTCCTGGCTGGGATGGCCATGGGATGGGGTCAAATGGAATTATTGATAAATGTTTCTTTATATTGCCTTTCTAGAATAATGACTAGTAGTCATTTTTTTTTAATATGGTGGCTCAGAATTCAAAGAACAACAAAGCAGCTTGGGCATGGTGGTGTATACCTGCAATTCCCACACTCTGCAGGCAGCAGAGGCAGGAGGTTTGCAAGTTCAAGCTGTGCTTGAACAGCTCATTAACTTAGTGAGACCTTGTCTCCAAATAAAAAAGATGAAGGCTAGGACGGTTGTTTATTTTCTGTTTGCAGATTTTCTTATATTTTTGTCTTTGACTTGCGCCTTTTTATGAATGAATAAAATTTGATGAATGTGCTTTGTATTACTTCAGCTCTTTTACATTTGATGGCCTGGGATATTTCCTATTTTGGTATATTTTCCACAGGCCCTTTAAAAGAATGTGTATTCTGTTGCTTTATGATGCAAAGTTCTATAAATATCAATTAGAACCTGTTGGTTGAAGGCATTGAGTTCCTCTATATCCTTGCAAATGTTGAATGAGGCTTGTGGGCCTCCAACTATATTTTTTATAATTTCCTACCTCTTTTCCTTTCTTACCTGATATATCTTGCATCTTTGTTTTCTGACACATATATGTTTAGTATTGCTATATTTTCTTGATAGATGACCTTTTCATTATTTAGTGTTCATTCTCTAATCATTTTTATTGCTGAGAGGTCTACATTATTTAATAGTAATATGGCCTTTTCTGATTTCCTTTGACTAATGTTTGCACAGTCAATCTTTTTCTGATCTCCATTAATCCTTGCTATATTATTATATTAAAAGTTAACTTTTTGTAGGCAACTATATATATATATATATATATATATATATATATATATATATATATATATATATAGTTGAGTCATGGTTTTCAATTCAGCACTCCAATTTTTTTCTTTTGATTATAGTACATAGACCTTTTATGTTTATTAGAATTATTGATATGTTAAAGCTTAAGATGTGTTAAATATACTAAGCTTATTTATGTTTTTTGTTTTATCCATTTTATTTCTGGTTCTTTTTTTTTCTTGCTGTTCTATGACTTAAACATTTTACTTTTAGAATTCCATTTTTATTGACCAATATGGATGTTTTTGAATATATCTTTTTAAGTAGTTTTTAGTAACTGTCTAGGTAGTACACACACACACACACACACACACACACACACACATTATATGAATTTTCCCACTTTTCTGGCATTGTCATTGTACCAGTTCAAGTTAAGTACAGATACTGAGTTACTTTTATTTCCTTTTTAATTTCCCATTAAAGCATTTTCATCATGAGTACTTTCAAGTTTTGACAGATAATTTCAATTTGTCTTTTCAGTATTGGAATTTATTATATATTTATACTCAATTTCAGATCTTCCTGGAACTAGGTATGGCCAGTCATTTCTCATAGAAACCTGAACATGTTCATATAATGTCACAAAGGGTAATGAGGTCAATCTTAGTGAAGCAGGGTTTTATTTTTATTTTGTGTCTTATTTGTGTTTTCTGTTTTAGCTAGCTTTGCCCGGTATTGCTATGTCAAGGGAAATAGGAATATCACTTTGTTGCTTCCAGATACAAATAGAAGCTGAGGTTTCCCTCTCGAAGTTCATTAATACTCAAGGAGATTCCCTTGTGTCTCTTGGGGAGGAATGAGAGTTCTGTCTCCCATATGGTCTCTTCAGGTATCATGGGAGAGTGGCCTTACCGTTGGAGATGGAGAGAGTCTTATCTCCCCACCAGGACTCCTCTGACACTATGTAGGTGGGAAAGCAGATAGTTCTCTTATTACTAATTGATGGGAGTGGAAGTCCAAGCCCCCCACATCATCTCCACTGACAGCATGAAGGGCAGAGTTTGTTACCGCCTGGCAGGGATGAAAATCCTGGTTTTCTCCTTGAACTTTGAAACTCTCATTAGGTTGTTGTGTCATATCGTGTCTTAGTTACTTTTTCATTGCTGTGACTCAATACCCGACACCCACAAACTTAGGGAAGGAAAGGTTTATTTTAGCTCACAATCTCGAAGGTCACAGTCCATTCAGGGGTGGCCGGCAACAATCAAAGTACATGGCAGAGAGAGAGGCGGAGGCAGCTTCCCCGACAAACGGGAAGACAAGCTGAGGCTAGTTGAGACTAGTCCCAGTCCTCCAGGAAGGCAGGTGCAGCTTATGTATCCTTTCCGGTCTCCGCCCAGTAACCAGTCCCTCCTGCATCCAGGTGTGGCCACTACACACCATTAATCCTAACTTAACTGCAATCCACCCCTCCGGACCAGACCCCAATCCACCAACATCACATGGTTCCATAGACAATCCACAACATTAAGATACATGAGACTTTTGGGGGACACTCCAGATCCTAAGCACAACATATTGTTAAATCCTTGCAAGGTTGGAAGGCTAGATTCCTGTTTGGCCTTGACTATTGTAGATAGATTAGACTATAGTTTTGTTCTGTGGCATTTGGCTGTTGTGGAATGATTTTATTTCTTTGAGGTTTTTTTTTTTTTTTTTGAGACAGTGTTTTTCCTCTATAATCCAGGTTGGTCCTGAACTCACTATATAGTCCAGGCTGTCTTTGAACTCACAGCTGTTCTCCTGCCTCAGCCTCAGAGTACTGGAATTACTGGCATGTGTCACCATGCCAAGCTTGTGTGATGCTGAGGAATTGAACCCAGGGACTTGCATCTGCTGGGCAAGTGATTTAGTCACCGAGCTATGCCATGGTCCCTGCAGATTAATTATTGCTTATTTTTCTCTCTTGATATTTCATGGTAGCTTAGAGCTAGTAGGTGTTTATTGGGTATCTTTTGTCTGTTCTCTTTGACATTTCTGAGTTGTTGGGGTTTTTTCCTACTTAAAATCTAAGAAATGTAAGTTAAGGAAAATATTAGGGAATGGACCATTGTGTTGTTGTTTGGACACTGAAATCCCTATTTGGTTTACATTCTCCTCCAACTTTCAGAGTCTTATGTTTATTTTATACATAATGTCCAAAGTTTCTAGTTGGATTTACTGGGAAACGTGTAAAAAGTACACCTATCATGCTTTCCTAAAAATAGGCATTCCTAAATCTCTTTCAAACATTTTATTTTCTCCTTCTCAAAGTTAATTCAGAATCTTGGACTTAATTTTTGGTTGGATTCTTTAATGTTCCTTTCCCATTCATTTTTAAAGCTTATTGTTTTGAGATGGCAGAATAAGACACACTAGGAATGATGTTGGAAGTTTTCTGATATACCAGCTTCACCTCACAGGTATTTTAAAAGAGATAATTTTTAATTCAAATTATTAATGGGTGGAGGCTTTAGTGCAATGGAAACACGGATAGTCTAATAGGCTGGGATTAGATACTATGATATATTCAAATATACTTTCATTGGTGTATTAATATAATGTTTTAAGAGTTGTCTTCAAGTTTCAAGCAAACTCAGACATCAGTCAGCTGTATTTCCCACTTACCTCATGTCCTCAGCAGATGGAAGGTTCACACATTGCTGAAGTCACTCCAGTGGTCCTCAGGCAACTGCATGGAACAGCCAAGCACACACAGGGAAACACATTGACCAGAAGCGCTGATGCGGACATAAGGCTGGGAGAAAGAGAATGCAGCGATGAGCCACGTAGCAATAACTGGGCTTGAATCTAGTATTACAGCTAGAGATACAATTCATGACATTTCACACACCCTTCACACCTTGCTACTAAATCATTTCTATGTCATAAAAAGATTTGTTTTCTGGTACACTGGACATATTGAAGCTCTGTTTCCCAGTGATGCTCATCTTCTTGTTCACAGTTACTCATACCCAAAGTGGAACACAATGGAACAACAAATCCCTTATGTACAAAGAGCTGCATGTTATCTGAACAACGGTATAACTTATTGTAGGATAGTTTTTGCCAAACAATGAGTTGATAGAAGAGATGAGAAATTTAACAAAATAGCGATGCAGTATATGCAGTCTTGCTTGTATATGTGACTTAAAATGAACAAGTAAAATATTATATATAAAGCACTATTAAAAATCTCTAATGCCACCTATTTTAAAATACTGTACACTTTCCTCTGAGTTGAGCTAAACCATTGGTTCTATTCAAATGGATAGATTAAACTTTAGCTATGGAATCCCAAGACACAGATCTCACACTTTGTCCTTATAACTCCATATAAGTCAAATCTGGAATCCTACAGTTATGATTTATTCCTGTGACAATCTTTCAGGGCTATTTAGCAGACTTTTTCTACTTCTTATAGTTTATGTTGGGGGGTGGCTGAATATTGCATGAATAAGGTTAATCTGAGGGTGACCAGGTTTACTGGTCTACTTAATGGTTTACTGATGATATTTCCTGGAAGTAAGTCAGTGAACCTGGAGGGGGTGTGACTAGTAGCTATAAAATAAAATCTAACACACTAGTCAACTAGCTTCAAGCTTGTAAATGAATGTGACTGGAAGGGCCAGAAATGTCTTGACTGACTTCTAAAGACAACATATGCAGGAGCCACTTCAATAATAGAACCAAATTAATTCTTGCCACTTTTCTATGTTTCTAAATCATCACTAGAAGATCTATAGTCTTTCTTTTCTTTCTGGAAGTTACTTTACGGTGGGAGAGCAGACATGAGGTCAAGACCAGCCAAATCAGTGAATTAAGCCCCGGCTATCTTCCCATCTGCCCCCTCTTCTCTAGTGTGAGTCATTCCTGGGTTTGGTCATCCACCCAGTCGTCCTCTATTAGGAGCCTGGGAGATGCTGGAACAGGGTAGAACTCTGCAATTGTGTGCCTCTCAGATGAACCACTTCTCTTTCTATTCCAGCATGGGGAAAAAAAAAAAAACCACTACCAACAACAACGACAAAAACAAACTTTCTTGCCTCAGTGAGGCCCCAGCTTGGAGCTCTGAGGTCCAGCCACACCACCGACTTGCTCTCTAGGTGACAGACCTCTCACTGTTCAGACCTAGGCTGTACTCCCGCCACACATAGCAGGTCAGTCACTTTGGGCTTTCCATGTGAGGATGCAGGAGAGGGTGGGCGCATAAGGGGCGCAGAGCTCAGTGCTCACCGCAGTAACGCTCCTCCCCTGCGGCTCCGTCACGCCTTTGTGAGCTTCTCTAAAGGTTTTCATTTGACTGTTTCCCGCTCTGCCACATGCATCAAAGAAAAACACGTATCAGGATCAAAAACTGTTCACATAAAGTGTTTCTGCCACAAATAAAGAGGCAGGAAAAATCCCCTTCCATGTTCCGTGGCATTGAGGAGACCGTCCTGCCAGTAACCAGGGCAGGGAATGCCTGGAGAGAGGCTGTGGGCGCAGATGTGTCGCAAGAAGCAGCTGAGAGGGAGGCCCAGTCCTGTCACTGCTGAGCACGCAGGGCGGGTCCAGCAGCGTCCGCGGTGGGCTTCCCTGGGCTGGGGGCTGGGTGGCAACGCAAAAGGACAGGCAGCATAGCCAAGTGGGGCCGTTTCCACAGAAAAGGCAGGGAAGAGTCAAAACAATTCCCAGTTGCCCATAGGATTGAGTTCATCGTGGCACATTGTGAACGAAAACCTTCCCCGCCAAGCAGGCAGAGGCGAATTTATCAGACGTGGTTTTGATCAGGACCCACCCTATGAGGCCGCCGGCAGTCACCGCGGGACCCCAGCGCTCCTGATTGGCTCCGGCACATCCGGCCGAAGGGGCTCTTCTACGGAGAATGATCTTCCTTTTTCAGATGGTATTGAGTTGGGGCTGATTTTGATAGCCAGTTTCAGTCACGAATCATAAAGTCATCGCGCATTTAAAACCTTCGGTATGAGAATCACTCTTCCTCTTTCCTCTCACCATTTCGCAGGGCTGCAAGGTTACAGAAAGGTCTAATCAATTGTCAAACTCTCTTCTATCACCGAGAAAGCGCTAAGGGAGAAAAGAGAGAGAGAGAGAGAGAATAAAAGAACCTAACTGCCCGACTGTGGGGGCTCTTTGACTACGCGGCACCCCTTTCCACCTACAATGCCGCCCTGATTAATGTCCTCCCGCCTCAGACCTTGTTAAAACCTGTTTTCCGAGGCAGCCCGGCCGAGCACAGGGAGAGCCGGGCCCAGGCTGCATAAATCAACGTGTTCTCACGGCCCCCAGGATATCCATTATAGACGCCAGCTGGATGGCTGGAAGATAGAGAAAAATGAATATTGTACCCTGTGGCCTTTTGCCTCTAATGACCACTTTTCAACATTTTTGAAGGCATGATTAAATTTTGATAACTGGGGAAGTCACTCTGAGCAGGCTGAAACAGAGATAAATTGACGACGGGTCTGACACCTCCGTGCAGAGCTGGCAACTAATTAGTGTGTGAAGAGAGATGTAAAAGGGAAGCAGGTTTAATCAGAGGCCCCGCCGCCGAGGTACGGGAATAGTCGGGGATAATTGCGGCCTAGGTGGAAATCACAGGCTCCGTGCGCGGCTTTTTCTGTCCGCTTGATTGGCAGCCGCTGACCTAGTGGCCGGCACCCTCGAACCCTTACAACGGTAACAGCCTTGTCAGTGCAATTGGCTCGCGGCGCTCCGTGATCAGTTATTTCGTCCGCCGAGCTGGGACACCCCATTTGAAAGGGCGCTCTGCTCCCCGGGCCGGCGGGGAGCTGGGCGGAACAGCCTCGTTATTTGACGACTTTGCTTTTGAACCCCGTTGCCCCTCCTTGCCCCCCAACCCTCCAAGGCCCACCACTCACGCTCAGGCACGCTCCTGGGACGGCTGCGGCGAAGATCAGCGTCAGCGCTGCAGGGTGTTCTCCGGGGAGAGGGATTCCGGGCCGGGGTGATGCAGACCAGGATGGAATCTGTTGCTCCCGGGAATGGCTGTCCCCAGTCGACTTCCCCTTCTGGAGGCAGCTAGGCAAAGCGCGCTTGATGTCAGGAGTTTCCAGATTCCTCTCTGCACACCGCTGGGTAGCTCAGAGGCCCTCTGCTTAGCCCTCTCAGGCCTTGGACTTTTCCTGCCTTGGCTGAAGCGACATTCCACCTTGCCCAGGTCCCATGGAGGATTTTGTGCATTGCTAGCAAAGAATTTTGTGAGAGCAAGCTTTTCTTTTCCCAAAACTGTATTAGCAGTTAATGCATGACCTTTTCATTTTCCTATATTTACGAACCAAAATCGCCGAGACACGGGTAGAAAACAGGCCGGGGCCTGGCGAATAAGCTACATTCTTGTAAAAAAGGTAAATTAGTGTTTCTTCTCATCCTCTTCCATCGCATTCTCTCCCTCCTCATTTAATTCCTTCACTAAGAGTTTATCTTCTTTTACTGTTTTTTTTTTTCTTTCTACCTTATGAGTCACCTGGACTGGATTAATGCCAAAAAGCAGGCTATCTTCTTGTAGTGACTTTTTTTTTTTCATACAGGGTCTTGCTCTGCGGCCCAGGCTGGTCCTGAACTCACTATGGAGCCCAGGCTGGCCTTGGACTCACAGTAATCCTCCTGCCTCAGCCTCCCAAGAGCTGGGGTTACAGGCGTGCGCCACCATGCCCAGCTTCATGTGGTGCTGGGGAATCGAACTTGTGTACTGAGCACCTGACTTAGCGCTTGCTCGGCAAGTGCTTTGACCACTGAGCCATTTCTCCAGCCCCTGTAGTGACAAACTTTAAAAAAGCCTATAGTTAATTTTTTCTCCTTTCTCTTTTCTTTCCTTCATTTACATTTTGTCTCATATGAGAATGAGGCCTGGTTGTTAGTCTACACAGTTCCAATGTACATTCCTTCTGTTTGTCTAACTTGGCTGATTGGAGCCTTGTGTCTCGCCCACACGTGTCAGGTGAGAAAGGACATGGCCTCAAGTCATGGCTTATTTTCCTGAGTGTGCCTAGTTCACATTGCGGGATGTTCGGTGTGTAGGAAGCACCATATGGGATCTCCTTCCTAAGGAGACACACTAAGGCCACACTAAGTGAAGGCTGGGAATTTATTCCAGCTCAATGGCCTAAGTGTCCTTGGGCAGCTGGAAAAATAGGGGCATGTGTCCATATCCAAAATGGTACCTATGGGACAGGTGTTCCTATTGCCTACAACATCACAATTTATTCTTGTTTCTTCATACCTTAGTTGAGAAGTGTCACATAGAATGATGGGAAAAAACAAAAAGATGACCATGGGTTCTTCCAACTCTCAGACAAATAATTACAAAGTATCATTATAATTAAGATCATACAAAAACCCCAAGGTGCCATGGGAACACAAGAGGAAGGAGTTAGGATCCTGCCTCAGTAGCTGAAGAATGCTACCATTTCGCAGTCATTAATGACAAGTCTTATAATAAGGTTTATAGAAAACAAAACTGGGAACAAGAAATGTAAATGATGGGAAATGAGGCTGGAGTAGAGGCTGGAAACATTAATGGCAAAGAGAGCAAATAACATAGACCAGGAAATGGGAGATATGAGGATTGAAGCAAATCTATTCTCAGAAATGTGAAGAAGGTACACAGTCAAGATTCAAACATAGGGTGAACCCATGTGCTCAGTTGGATATGGGAGACAACCTGACGGAAAGGGACTGTAAGTACTTCTACTGTGAGTGCTTGGGGAAAGGAGAAATGATATGGCACAGCCAGAGGGCAGTTGTGAGACAGAGTTTCGATTACATACGAGTGAGCAGGTCTATGGAGCATTGGCCAGCTTTGCTTTTAGAAGGCAGATGGGGCCAGCCTAGTGCATCTCAGCAGCCACCCCCCCCCCCCCCCCCCCCCCCCCCCCCCCCCCCCCCAAATTCTCCACAGTGAGCCTAGAGCTCTGTGTTCATCTTAGCTGGGCATCACAGCCTTTACTGATACATCCTGAAAATTTAAAAATATATAAAATGATTTCTACCCTGAGTTTTAATACCATGACTTTGATGTCTGTCTTTTTCCAATGAAAATTTTGAGTCAAATAGATTGTTGTTGAATTATGTGTATTCTGTGAAGCGGGATGTAGTTTATTGAAGGTGAGAGAAAGATGAACAACATCTTACTATGCTGGTACCAAAGAAAAGGGTATCTGTAATACAATAGTTATCTTTTAAAATACGGTTCATTAGGCTTTTATCTAAATACTTCACAAATTTTAATTAATTTTTTTATTATCTCACAAGGAAATTGTCAAATTATAGATGATTTGCAAATGTAAAAACTGAGAAACACAGTTTAGTGACTTTCCTGAAATCATACTAAGAGGAGCCAAGATTCAAAGGCAACATTTTTCTCAAAGTCCCTGCTACAGCCTAACTTTTCCTGTAAAGCTCTGTTCTCCACGAACCAATTCCAGGAGCGTCCTGTCTGGGGGATAACCATGTACAAAACAATCCTTTCACATATGCTGATAAAATGTTTAATGTATTGTAAATACAACATAGTTGAGGACACCTAATTGGAATCTTTTGTTGGTCTTGTTCAGAGGCCAAGATGTCAGTTACTGACCCTTTCCCGCCACCCAGAGGCACAGGAGCTATACTCTGGAGGGAGACACTCAGTCCACTAGACCTATGACCTTAAACTAGAGCCCCCAAAGTGTTGCCAGTTCAAGAACCCTTCAGGATTGTGTGGGAGCTTGTTGTTTCAGCCTGGAGACTAGAGATACATAGTAGCAGGTAACCTGAGCTCAAGCCCTGTCTCTTTCCTCAAAGTTATGCGATGATCGATTTCCTCATTACTTTGCCTCTCACTTCCTTGGTTTTCTCACCTATAAAACGGAGATAATAATGGTCTTCGCCTTCAGGGCTCCTTTCAAGGTTTGAGTTAATGCATGCTCATAACAAAAGCTTGACCGACAGCTGCTTTTATTATTATTAATCTACTGGCATCCCTGAAATCAATCCATCCACTCCTCCCACAAATCTGCCTTTTATCTTTGTGTCTCCTTTGCTTTTGTATGAATTGTTAAAACAGCAAAAATAAGTCATTTTGTGACAGGGTCCATGGCTTAGGCCTCAAATTAGACCCTTAATGTAAGTAAAGTGGAGCATTCAGGTGGGCTTTCTACTTGATGTAGTAATTCTTACCTGCACCCACACTGTCCTCAGTTAAAAATCAAAAACATAAAATAGCTGATATAGGAGACATAAAGCACCAGTGTAGCTTGACTTCTAGTTTTTAAAAAATCATAAGCATTTCACTGTTTAAAAGACTGCCCGTGTCTTCTAGTGATCACAGCTCTCTAGCTCAGCGTTATTGTATTTATCCTCTTTCTCATCGTATTTCATATGCACAAAGTCTATGAAACCCTATGTCTTAGTTACGTTTTCATTGCTGTGACTCAATACCCGACACCCACAAACTTAGGAAAGGAAAGGTTTATTTTAGCTCACAATCTCGAAGGTCACAGTCCATTCAGGGGTGGCCGGCAACAATCAAAGTACATGGCAGAGAGAGAGGCGGAGGCAGCTTCCCGGACAAACAGGAAGACAAGCTGAGGCTAGTTGAGACTAGTCCCAGTCCTCCAGGAAGGCAGGTGCAGCTTATGTATCCTTTCAGATCTCCACCCAGTAACCAGTCCCCTCCTGCATCCAGGTGTGGCCACTACACACCATTAATCCTAACTTAACTGCAATCCACCCCTCCGGACCAGACCCCAATCCACCAACATCACATGGTTCCATTAAAATACATGAGACTTTTGGGGGACACTCCAGATCCTAACCACAGCACCCTCCTTCTTGGCTCCTGATACTCTCATCTTTAGTTTGTGCTTGGCTGCCTTCTCTTCTTACCTTTCACTGTGCAACTAGCACGACCATTGTAAATTGCTCCAGTGATGTACCATGGGCAGGGCAGTGGGAATGGTGTGGTCTTAGTAGAAAGTACTGAGTCCCTCACGTTGTTTAGAAAAGCAAAAGTATGATTGACAAAAAGAAGGCCTGGCTTCTGACTGTTGTCATTATCTGGATCCTTTATTGCCTGAGTCTGGGTACTGCCCTCAATATATGCTAATATATAAATCACAGATACACACTTCAAATTTGCCCTTTTATAATTCCTGAGGGATCAAGATGTAGACCCCTAAACTCTTATGCCCTTCTCCATCAATGCTCACCCCATTTCAACTCAGATGTGACTACCATTTTGACTCTTATCAACATAGATTAGGCTTGAATCTTCTTAAACCAGGTGTAAATTGAATCATATAAAGCGTGTTCTTCTGAGTCAGGATTTTTTTTTTTTTTTTTTTTTTTGCTAAACTGTTATGCATAGAATTCAGCCAAGTTGTTGTATATAGTAGCAATGCTTTCTGTTTTAGTAGCATCACTCACACAGTCAAGCAACAACTTACTCCCTTGGGTGCTAGCGGACATTGAGCTGTTTCTCTTCCCTACTCTTCATGAAGCACCTCTGCAGGCTCTTGGACATTATATATTCATTTTCCCTAAAAGCATACCCAGGACTGCAGCTCTTCAGGTAAAGGGCATGGAGCATAAACTTTGCTTTGGAAGACACCCTTGAACTGTTTTCTCGAATGCTTGTGCCAGCAGGACCCATTATTAATTATTTTTAGTAACAAAAAAGTTATCCACAACCCATCACTGGATGAAACACAGTGTATATCACTCCTACTTTACAAATGAAGAAGCTGATTCCACAGAATTTCAGTGCCCACACATACCAGACAGTTAGAAAATGCCATGAGTGAAAGTGAGACCCAGGTCTTGTGAACTGAAGATTGTACTCTCTCTGTTTTGGTTCTGCGTGTGAAAACTACTGGAAAACCATTGAGTTATCAGTAAACAGCAAAGGCATATGTAAGGCATTCACTGGGACACAAGAGGGAGGAAAAAACACTCAAATTGTGTCCAGAAAAATGTGCGTTTTCCATTTCTGCCAAAGAACTTGCTGGCAGAGAGCAAAATGCTTGTTGGACATGAAGGCTGGCATGATTCCCAGAACAACTGGCCCATACCTTGTTTGGCACCATAGATTCCAGATTTTATGGCCTGCAGGGCCAAAGCAAAAAGCTTGTATGCACAGACCTCCTTGTGTCCATCACTAAAGGTTTTTCCTCGTTAATGAAGACAACCTATGCCTTTGTTAAGCAATGTGGTCTAAGGACATCACTGAGGTGTGTGTTGGAAGTGCAGTCTCAGGCCCCACCCCAGATCCTCAAAATAAACAGTTTAAGATCTCTTGTTGATTTCCAGGCTCACTACATTTGGGATGCACTGTGCCCTTGTGGGTTAGAAGTGACTTCTTCCTGCTTGACACTACATAGAAATGTGACTTTTTGTTGTTGTTGTTGTTGAGACATGGTCTCATTCTGGAGCCCAGGCTGATCCTGAACTCACTATAGAGCCCAGGATGGCCCTGGACTCACAGCAATCCTCCTGCCTCAGCCTCCTGAGTGCTGAAGTGCTGGGATTACAGGTTTATGTGGTGTTGGGGAATTGAACTTGTGTACTTAGCGCCGGACTTAGTGTTTCCTCGGCAAGCGCTTTAACCGCTGTGCCATTCCTCCAGCCCCAAAATGTGACTTTTAATCTCTAAGTCTCAGTCTTTCAATTTTAAAAATAAGAATAATGATCTGTACCTGCAAGTTTGTAATGGAGACTAAAAGGTGAAGTAGATGTAAAGTAGGTATGGTGATTCCAGACAAGTGGACGGTGTCCAGCCAACTGACGATTTTATTGTTCAATCTGTGCTTGACGACATAAAATAAAAAGAAACTCAGGAAGCCTATTCAATTTTAAACCTAGGATAATATTTAGAAAATTTTAATGTTGAACTGACCATTTCCTGTCTATTCTTTTCAGTCTTGTGAAACCAAGTGGGCCTGGCTTATATGTTCCTGACAGAGGGCAAGCCTTTAACCCCCTAGGCATGCTGGGACCTGCTGGGACATGCCTCTCACCGGCTCCACCTTTGTAAGGCTGTTGCTTCCGCATGTCAGGTGAGGGCTGGAGCAACATCTGCAAGTTACCTAACCGCGAGGACCAGGTTCTGGAAAGCCATAGAATTTAACTTAAAAAAGGAGAGCTGCCGCCATGGAATAAAAAGAACAAAACACCTGCCAGGATAATAAGTAGGTTGTTCAGGGGAAGTTTGTCATATAATAGGAGCGACATCTTTGTGAGCAGAGCAGGGACAGACGGTTGGGAGGTGGGAAATGTGACATGTCAGAAAGGCTTTATGTATAAATATTGCTCATAAGTAGATTAAGGATTTTTAAAAATTAGGCAAGAAAAGGTCTTCCCAGTAGAGCTGTCCTGAAAAATGAGATGTCCCTGATGGCACAAGTAGATATGTTTTTCCAGGCTGCATAGGAAAACTATGCCTGATTAGACAAATGTCTTTAGCAAGGATAATTACATGGATGCCAGAAACATTACCTGCCTGGTCATTTTCTGCAGGGTTAATATTAGTGGGATATGAGTTTTATTTAATGACCTTTTCTCTCTTTTCCTAGTGCTAGTTTTCACGGCGTGATTTCTGATTCAGGTGTCAGATTGTGCGGGAAAGTGGTCTAGAAGTTATGGGTGATAAAAACAGCCCCAGTCAGTTTTGATAGGGCCAGTAGCACTGATGACTTAATTGCTACGTTGGTGAAAATGCTGTGATCCTTCATGTTAAATAATTTAAAAAATAGCTTTCAATGCAAGTTTTCAGAATTCTGTGCTGTCTTATGGCATTCGAAATCATACCAACAGCTCAAGCGCAGAAATATTCAAGCATGGAAAGTTCATGGCTAATTTGAAAAACAAGATTTCAACAGCTCGGTTGAGCTGGGATAGTGGAGAGGGTGGAACAGGCAAGGGGAAATGAAGACTCAATGAGCAACATGGGCAACCAATCCATCCTAGTAGCCAGCAAGCAGCTGTTTCGTTTGAGATGAAGTATTGTGCCTCTTGTCATGATGACATACTCAATTAAGCGATAGCCTATTATTATTTCTCCCCCTATGTGACTTAACAAAAACATTAGTGAAACTGGGAGAAATCATTATAAATACAAGCAAAAGAAATTTCCTGGATTGGAATTATAATGGTGTCTTTCACAATCTCTGACAGATACATTATGAACAGTTGCAATAAAACTTTGTAGTTCAATATTACTTTGAAGTAAGTTCTATTTAAGGGGCTTTTATTTTTATAAGTGGATGTTGAACTACTGGGATGCAGGGAAACTGCTGCAAAACCTTGTTTTGAAAGATGATGGTTTTACTACTTGTCTTCTAAGTAGTGATAATAAAAACAAAGCAGTGGGCAACAGGTCAGGATGAGGGGCTTCCTGGTAAGAGCCCCTTGAGGAATGGTCTTTCTCGGGCCTCCTTCACCTGGAGCTCTGAAGGTGGGGAGTATTTTCACTTGCTGTGTACATCATTTTCCAAATAAGACATTTCCAACTCATGGAATTTTCCCGGATACTGTGTTTATGCTTTACAAACGACAGTTAATCAAAGTGTTACCATCCCAAACCTGAGAGAACTATAATTTCTTTTCCTAGGAATACAGTTCCCAGTGATATAACAAGAATACCCAGACTTAAAAGCGGACTTTCATATCATGTAGGAAGAAATTGGTGGTTCCAGAATGAGAGTCTTAACATGAGTGACTTAACCCTTACCCATTTCTGGCTCTTTCTTTACCAACTCAAGATGCTCAGGTTTCTCCTACAGGTTCTTTTCCAGGCTTTAGTTCATTGGAATCTCAGCCATGATTGGTAAGTTTGAACACTGAACAGTACAGGAGACAAATGAATGGAGACATTGTCCAGCAGAATAATGACCACACACACTACTGTAAAAAGTGGGGTCTCTCAGAGTGCCACACCTTCATACAGGCACAGGGGCATTTGGTGTGCTCTACAGCATGCCCCGATGATTTTATTGTTCAATCTGTGCTTGACTACATGAAATAAAAAGAAACTCAGGAAGCCTATTCAATTTTAAACCTAGGATAATATTTAGAAATATTTAATGTTGAACTGACCATTTCCTGTCTATTGATTTACTTTATTGTCATGGTTCTCCCTGTATGGCCACAAGGAAACATCCTCATTTCTTTGTTGCAGGATGTAATTTCAAATGTGTATAAGAAGTTCAATATTTAGCCCAAGGCCTTTTTCTTTCTCTTTCAAGCCATCCCTTCAGTTATTTATTCATACAGTCTCTTGGACACCCATTCATTTGACAACAAGTCCTTATATATACAATAGGCCAAAAGCTGTAACATGCATGAGAAATGCAACAATGTTAAAATGAACTTGCAACGATTAAAATTTTTTTGAAATGTTAAACATTGTTACCGGTGCTATTTATGCATTATAAATAGAAACCTCAAAATAAACATATAAGCAAAATACAAATATTTTACCCATGTTACAGATGTGAAAAGTAAGATAAGAGAAATTAAGTATGTTGCCTTTAAATTTGGATACTTGTATGTGATTAAACAGGAAATTGGACCTTGACCCAGTATGCTCTGTTTTGGCTCATTCAGTTCTGATGTCTGTAGTTTGAGAGTTAAACACGGTAAACATTGACAATCCAAGTTGGTGTATACTACGTAATAGAGCTAAACTGTAGGAGAAGGTGTCTGAATACAGGTTTCTAGAACAGGTGGTTCTTTGAAGGATACACCCTTGAAGAGAAAGCTGGGTGGCCAGAGGGAAAGGACACTTAAGATAAGGACAGTAATGGAGCACACGCTAAAGGGAGAGATGGCTGAGATGTGAGGGCGTCACCAGGAAGGTGGAGATGAGAGTGTGGAGAACTGGGAGTGAGGCACATGCTACCTGGGAGGCTGGGACAGGGGATCGCAAGTTTAATATCAACTTGGGCAATTTAGAAAGATCCTCTCAAACAAAAATTTAAAAAGAGCTGGGGATATAGCTCAGCGGAGTGCTTGCTTTAGCAAATAAAGGAAAACTGCAAGCACCAAGGTTAGAAAGAAACCCTCAAGAAGGAGTAGGAAATTGTTGAAAAAAGTTGGTAGTTATGTCTACACTGTAGAACATTTTTTTTTGAGCAGTGTATTCAACATGAATTGGAAAGGGATAGACTAGAGATTTGGAAAATGTCTGAGGGAATGTAACAGAAAGGAGGAGCTTAGAGTCTATCCACAAATACCGTAGCCCTACAAGGCACATTCCAAGCTGGACAGAGTACAGGGAGGGCGGGCAGCGGGATGTCACAAGTATTTGCTTTGCATCACAGACCATTGACTTGTGGACTTGTTTGTGCTTATCTACCAAAATGTGCTTCGTAATTTCATGGGGCAAGGACATTGGTATTCTAAATGAATGGCCTACCTTGTGGCTGGCCAGCTGTGTTGCTCTGCATCTATTAATGGGTATTTTCTCTTTCATCAGAGCCTTGCTGTGTTGGATACCCTGTATGTATTATCATTTGCGTTGTTTTTTCCTACCCATTAAGCCCAAAAGATAACAGGAGCAAACTAATATGGGATTCAATAGAATCTTTGCAATATTTAAAAGGTCTAATATTAAGGACTATATTGGGTTATTGAACATTCAATTAAAAAGTCTCAAGTGTTTAATTTAGGATTTTTCATAGGACAGGTATTGTTTGTTAATTAGTTAATTAAATAACAAATTATTATTGAAAACATGCATTAGAATTAAGCTAGCTGCAAGAGAGATAAAGATATCTCCAAGGCAATTAGCTCACTGTAATTTTAATGATAGATGTGTAATTAGACTTTTATTCTAAAGAGATTGTTTAGAATGGTTTTTGCAAGCATTAAACAGGCATGTAACAAGATACTTACTTATATAACAAGCAAAATATAATTCTAATTCTTATTAAGCATCAGCCAGTGTGTTCAAATGATACATAATTTGCTAAAAGCAAAAATTTACAAGTATTAGTACTCATAAAAATATAATCCATTAAAAGCTTATGCAACTAACTTAATTATATTACAAGTAGATTTATCCTCAAGCCCGTTTATTTCCTCTCTTAGACAATCATAGGAAGCTTTCAAATGTATTATGATTTAACCAGTATTTATACATTAAAGCTTCCAGCAGTTGAGGGGATTACTGTTGCATCATAAAATGACAGCCCCACCCATAGTCTTCACTTGAAAGGAGTGAGCAGTTTCCTTTCTTGGAAGTCTGGAACCTACATAGTTCCTGGCACATGGTGCTCCTCAAACATCTTTGAACTTGAGTGACCAGAATGAGGAGGCTGGGTTGATCCTTAAGGTGTATGGAACTGTTTATCCCATTTTATTGCAGTCCCCTGGCTGCCGTCTTTGTCGTTTTTCTTAGCAGCCTTCAGCCTGCTAGAGTAGGGGTGTCTCTCTAGAGAATTATCACGGGTTGTAGATACTGTGGGAATTATAATCATGATGATTATCATAGTAAACACCAGCAAGCACATTAAGTACTCGCTATTTGCCAGGCATGGAGAGAAGCTCTTTCTAGTGATTACCGTAGTTGAGATTTTTTCAATAATCTTATAAGGTTGCTGTGGTTTAAAGATGGTTTGTCCCCTCAAACTCATGCAGAGGTTTAATCCCAAAGTAATGTGTTTGGTATCAAGAGGGTGGAAATTTAATCCAACTAGGGAGCTCAGTATTGGAGCCTTTGGGAAGTAATTAGGTTAAGCTAAGGTTGTTTGGGTCGAGCCCTCATGCTTGAATCCTGCTGGCTTTGTAAGAAGACAGACAAAAAACAGGCATAGATACAGATGTGCCTACTCTCCAACCCTATGATATTTACTATGTGATATCGCAGGCTGCCTCAGAACTCTGCAGCAAGAAGACTGTCATCAGAATTGAGCTGGTGCCAGCGCTATGGCTTTTAGCTTCCAAAGCTTAATTAAAAAGAAAAAAAAAAACCTTTTTTCTTTATAAAGTTAACCTGCTTCTGGCATTTAATTATAGTAACAAAAACTCACTAAAATAGAGGTCAATATTGCCATATCTGTACTTCAAATAGAGAAATAGAGGTTTAGACCAGTAATATAATTTCCCTAAATTCAAACTGTCGGTAAGAAGTAGAATCATGTTATGATTCCATGTTTCTTGAAGGCTATTATGGTTTGGATCTGGAATCTGGAATGTCCTCCCAAAGCATTATGTATTTGGGTATAGTGAGACAGCTGTGGAACTGAGCGCTATTTGGAGGTGAGGCTGGCTGGAAGGGATGGATGCTTGGGATTTGACATAAAAGGATTATCGATTGTGTCAGTTGTCGAGATAGAGAGCCATCTAGGGAAAAGCTTGCATGTATGTATAATTGAGTTAGGGGTCTGGAAGTAAGGGGGCACTTACCTTGGTTGTTGTAAGTACTCAACTGGTGACTTGAACTAAATAAAGAAAAGAGGAAGAAACACTGTGACAGCTTTTTCTGGGAAATCTCTGGCCTTCCTTTTAGTCTCCTAAAATGACTCTCCTCCTTCACCTGGCTTTCTGTTTGCCATGCTTTGAAGAGCTTTTCTCCATCTAGACTTCCACCAAGTGCGTTCACTGTTTCCAGCTGCCCATGAATTGACTGTGTGAGACCTCTGGATCAGTGAGCCAAAATAAATCTCTTCCCCTTAAGTTATGGACGGGGGGTATGCTTTCCCAGCCATGAATAAGGAACTAGGGCAAAGGCAGAGCCCATACTTGCCTCAAGTTGATTTCCTCCAAAGCAGATCCTGAGACAGAGTTACTGGTGGAACAGGCGTATGATGATCTGCTCCTGGGAGAAACGAGAAGAAGAGTGAGCCAAGCACAATGAAGCAGGGAAGAAACTAGGCCAGACGTGGGCTTAATAGAAATTGAGGCTTAATCTGATCCACAGGGATGCATGGAGGAGAAGTAACATAACCCTCACAAAAGCAAGGCAGCTGGGCACACCACCCAGATGCAGTAAATCAGAGCAAGGATCTGTAACTACTGCAGAACCTGCTTCCCTAGTGGTTGTCTTAACTTTCAGTCTACCATGGAAATACTGTATTTCTTTCAAGAGACTAGGCTTTTGTGCTTTTCTGGCTATTTTATGTTTAGTGGTTTGGGACAATTGATTAAACATTGTAAGTCTCAATAATAACCATCATCTGTAAAAAAATCTTAATTTTATTAATTTCATGAAACTATTTTGGTGACCAATTGAGAATTATATAAGTGCATTTTTAAAGGGAAAAACAAAAAACAACACTGTATTTCTTGTAGTGGTATTATTGCTGTTCCTAACCTGAAGACTCGGGAGCAGCCAGGGTTTGGGGATGGGGGCATGTGGTAGTTATAAAGCTCCAGTAGTCCTAGTCCAGATGGTAAGCTTGGTGTTATAAACACATGGCAACGATGTAAAAATAGGGAAAGAAGTGTCAACAAAACTGAATTCAACACAAGAATGGCTGACCAGTTAGACTTTCATGTTTCCTACTAAATCAAATGTTGGTTAAAATCGAGGGTCAGAACAATTAATCTACTCAAGTTCCAAAGCAGCAAGTGGCTTTGGAACTGGAAAATGATTCATGTCATTTGAAGGTTAATTTCACAGTACTTTTCAATTGTACCATGCTGTTTTTCTGCCCTTAATATTTACAAACTCTACTGATTTTTCTGAAGGGATCTTCTATCGGGTTTTTTATATTTATTTATTTATTTATTTTTAGAATTCTATTAATAGTGTTTCCTCTTCTAATCTGAGAAGATCCCATCCTGGGCATCTTGCACCTTGGATCATTTATCTCCTGAATCCTTGACTCTTCTTAATAATCACAAATTTTGAATGAAACCAAGTAAATAATTTTTGTTGCTGATTTTGGTTTGGCTCACAACAGATATTTATCCCCCAAAGCATGTGAAGCATTAACTAACACTTAAAAAAAGCCAACACTTTCTCCTTGATAATGTAATTCCTGGAAGTCATTGTAAAAATCTGGCCTCAGTGTCTATAGCTGTACAGCATCAGTCTTCAAGGAGGGCTGTAAAGACAGTTTATGGGAAGACTGGATTCCAGCAGAAGCCTTATCTTTTGTGAAAGGAAGAGGTTTGGACTGGAGGAATAGCACAGCTGTTAGAGCTCTTATCTATCAAAAACAGTGTCCTGAGTTCAATACTCATAGACTGGGCGTGGCAGTACTTGCCTGTAATCCCAGCTCTCTGAATGAATAGAAAGGCAGAACCAACTGCCTTGCTGGGGAATTTTGTGCATAATTCTGAGGGTGCGGCAAGAGTTCTTTGGGAAAGACAGGGTATTCAACTGTTTCCCATAGCTTCAGGAAGGAGCACAGATTTTGAAGTAGGCAAATCAATATTTGATTTTTTCAGTAATTTTTACCACTTGGGGTTGTAATATACTTTTCTTTTGACATGGAGTTTTGAGTTTCTAAGTCCTGGGGTTGCTTTGCAGCTTCCGTGGGATAAAACGAGAAAATATTTGATGTACAGTACAATGATGGTTACTTAACTCAGCTCTCTCACTGTAGATATGAGAATGGCTAAGGTTATTGGCAAGACACTGGCCACGTACAAGGGAAATGCTATCTGTCACTCATGTAACCGGAACTTATTGCAAAGCTCAGATGCTACCAAACATTGGCAGAATAAAAATGAAGTTTGATGTTTTCTGAAGTTTGGAAACAACATGCCTCAAGATTTCACTATGATATCTACATATTGTCCTTCCAAAGTGCGTTGAGGACAGAGAATGAGGAAATTTCTAGGCACTTTGCTCTTTCCTCTAGTTTTACATGGAAAGAGATAAATATAAATTAATGATGAATGTTGGCAAACA
This sequence comes from Ctenodactylus gundi, assembly GCA_004027205.1. Taxonomy (NCBI): domain Eukaryota; kingdom Metazoa; phylum Chordata; class Mammalia; order Rodentia; family Ctenodactylidae; genus Ctenodactylus; species Ctenodactylus gundi. The sequence goes on along the minus strand of PVKB01003038.1, from coordinate 16,222 downwards.
TGTATTTGTACTTTAAAAGAAATAATTTGAGGAACGACACTCTGAAATTTGTTACACAGTGTGTTTGGAAATTTGGTAGGTGTCTAGGAGAAAATGGAACCTCAATATCTAGGATGGAGGCTGTTGTTCTTCCATAAAAGACATCACGTGCTCCCCCTCTATATGATATTATAAGAAGTAGCAGGTATCTGTCACAAGGATGTCATTTTTAAAAATGCACTAGGGGCTGGAGGAATGGCACAGCAGTTAAAGCACTTGCCTAGCAAGCGCAAAGCCCTGAGTTAGACTCCCCACCACAAAAGCCACAAAACTGCAAGCCTATAACACCAGCACTCAGGAGGCTGAGGCAGGAGGATTGCTGTGAGTCCAAGGCCAGCCTGAGCTACGTAGTGAGTTCAGGACCACTCTGGACTACAGTATAATACCATACCTTAAAAATAAAAATAAAAATAAATAAAAAATAAAAAAGCACTGGCTACCACATATCTCAGAAATTGGAACCATATTAAATTGAAGATAGATTCTTCTTAGGAATATGTTAAAATAAAGGTTTGTGCTTAGAATTATTTAATTCATGGCATACCATTTTGAAAAAATAATATTTTGACCCCAAGCTTTTATTTCCATTACACAACTGGCTAATTATTTTGAAATTCATCTTCTTAATAGATTTTTACTCAGAGATTATTGCTGTGCATGGAGAGATGGCAACACATTTTAATTTCTTTAAGATATTCTTCTTAACTGACTCTCCATGCCAAACATGTGGTTTGGCAGCTCCAAATAAACTCTCTTTACAAAGCATTTTTAATAGCTCTTCTCTCTGAACATTAAAACGTTCAGCGTAAACAATAAAACAAAATAGAGACATGGTCTATTAAACAAATAACAGTGATAGACTCCAACATTTCACAATATCATTACTCACTTAACAGATGAAAAGACACTTGAAATTTTTGAAGTAATTCTCTAATTATTTCTATTAACTGTTCAAATCTGAGCTTCTTCATGATGTTGGTTATGAACAGTAAAAGCAAATCAAGTGATACTGATAATAATTTTCAATTAGGAAACACAAGCTTGAAAATGAGCTGATGCCTTGGTCTAGTTGTTTGAGGATATATACTCTCTTCCTATTAGCACAAGACCTAGCTGAATACGCAAGTACAATTTATTCTTGAACCTAAAGAAAGATTTTTGCCAGGACTCAAAGGATTCTAAGTTGGAATCTCTTAATAGTGATTATTCATCTGAGTCTCCTTGTTGCTTTATTTCTTCGTTCTTGAGCTTCGGCATTTTAAAATTTTTACGAGACTTGGGCTTTTCAGGAAAGATAGGTTAGGAAGAAAGAAGGAATTAGGATCAGCAGAGTAGGCTTTTCAGAGCCGTGCGTACTCTGAAGTCAGAAATGTATAAATCTGCTGGGAAGGAAAATTGACTATTTCTGCTCCAGTATTATTTTTCGATGAAAAAAAGAGAAAAATAGGGAGGGAGAAGAGGAAGACCAACAACTACTTTTTAGTCTTGCCTTTGGAGCTTCTGTTCAAATGTATTCTTGAATTTCCACTAGGCGAAAAAGTCTATGGATATATTTTGTATCAAGATATGGTGGCCAGTAGGAATGGGACCATTAATAGTATAATATTAATATAATAATATTCTAACACTGACAAAATTTAGAGACCGTTGTTGAGATTTCAGAGTCGAACTTCTATAATATTATATAGTCTAAAAGTGCTCTTAAATATTTTTCTGAATATTGGGTGAGATATTAACAGCTGTATATTACTGTAACATGAAATTACATCCGAATATGAAGGAAAGTATGTCAAGGCAGAAATAAAGAAATTGGAAAGGAGAAAAAGCCTCCCATGTTCTTCTAGTTACCCAACTTTTAGCAGTTCTATTTTGTATCATAAAAATATCCAGTAATTTTTCTAACAATCACTTTTGAATGTCTGAGAAATGAAGACCAATGTTGAGATGAGGCACACTTCCACTGCATGTAGATTAACCCTCGAGGGAGGAAGACTGCAGCTAAGCAGAATGTCCAAAGAGGAAACATTTGAGCTGTAGAGAGAACTCAATAGAAGTCACAATGGTGTTGATGGTTGTTCGATTGCACTATCTTCTCTAGCACCGTCTACAACTGACCGCTATCATGAGGACCTGGTGTAGTGTTGGATTATTTAAGTGGTAAGGACGTAAGGCACCTTAGTGATCTTCATTTAGTTCAAGATCGCTCACACTTTTCAAGAATTCTGGTCAGCAAAATGCTTGATCCCCCAAGTAAAGACGTAATCCCGATTTATATTACTTTTCTCTTTTTGTCTAGCCTACTCACTGTGAGAGATTTTTTGAAACACAGAAAATATGCACTGAGCACCATGGTATTCAGAAGTATGACAATGCATCCTCCTTGCACCCCACTCCAACCATGGCATTATAGCTTATCTATTCCCACCTGCTTCCCAAATAGCCTTAGTTCTACAACAAATTCTTTTTAAACTGCCAAAAGACTGAAAAAGGCCAACAAATCTATTACCCTCAACACTCTTTTTGGAACTTGTTTCTTACACAAGTAATTCTGTCCTGAGAATAAAGGATATCCCGTAAGTGAATATGAACATATAGTAACCCAGGGCTACTGCTGTTTTCCAGCAAGACACCTGCTTTGGTCTTCACAATTTAATATATAATTTCTCCAGAACATTTAGAGATAACCATACCCATGTCTGCCAAGTGATGTATCTAATATTTATTTGGTCCAAGGAAAGGAATTTGCATTTAGCATTTTAAAAACACAGCCGACTGCTCTGTCAGTAAGGCAATGCAGGCTGCTGCCCTACAGAATGTGCAGTTTAAAATATTCTACCCTGCGAAATCTTCATTGAAAATGTCTGAGTAGAGCTTCAGTGAGCCTTGTATGAGCAGGAGACAGCCCCCAACCTCACTCATAAAACTTTCAGATTTTGTGATTGAATGCCACCTGAAATTACCCTCATCAGACTAACATGCAATAGGTAGCAGGCAGTGGGGCTGCCTCTCGACATGACCCTATTAGAGATTGCCACTTGTGAGGGAATCTATTCAGAAGCAGAGGCTGTATTAAGCTGGATACCAGGTCAAATGACACTATTTGGGGGGAAAATGGAGAGGTACTTCAGCCTAATGATTGGTGAAAAGTTAAGTAACAACAAATTCCATGAATATGAAATCGTAGGAAGAATGTTCTCATCACCGCTTTTATCCCTCAGCACTCTGCAGACGGTAGCCGCGAGGAACGCGAATGGCACCCGCTGCCATGCCTGTCTCCCCCTCCCTCCCTCTCTCTCTCTCTCTCTGAAATGCTGCTTTTTAAGATTGCGATTTTAGGGCTTGTAAGATAGAAAGGAGATATTTCACTTTGGGGTTCTCAAAGTTCTTTTTCGTCAGTAAAAGGGGAAGTTAGGTGGTGCGTTTGAGTATTCTGACATTTGCTACCTATTTTTGCTTCCAAGAACCTCTGTATATTCAGGTAGTTGCTGCAGAGAACTTTGACAGCTTTAGTTGGAAGGGGATAGAAACCTCAGAGAAAAGTAAACTTGGTTTCCACATTAATAAGTGATGGAAATAGACCTGGGCTCCCACATTAATTTATATTTGGCTTCTGGAATTATATATATATATATATATATATATATATATATATATATATATATATATTCACTGGAACGTAATATATGTTGATATAATAAAATGAAATATAGTATACAAATTGAAGCTATATAACGTCAACAGAAACGTATGAAAATCATGAATGTATAACCTTAGGAATTTTTACGATCTGAACCCAAGCTTGTGCAAAAGCCCTATGACGAAGAAATACCCTATGGTCTCTCTCACATCTTCCATCCCTGAGTTCCTGCCAAGGGTAATCACTGCCCTGTCTTCTAGATTCTTTTTCCCCTTGTGTACTTTGCAATGCAAAATCTCTTTATGTAGCCTACCATGAATCCAGCATCCCACATCCCACATGCTTACAAAGTCCACTTTAATTCATGTGTTATATTTACATGTATTTTTATTTATTATTTTAAACTTATTTTGTTTAAATTTATTAAATTCATTCATTTTCTTCATTTGTATTTCCATTTATGTGAATATACAATTTAGCCATTCTCGATAGGAATTTGAACTATTTTGGGCTACTGCAAGTAGTTTTCTTTTGATAATTTTTGTCTGAATCATTTGCAGAAACATGTTTCTTTTAAGTATTTACTTAGGACTGAAACTCTTGGGTCACAAGGTAGGGACAGATTCTTCTTGAGTAAAATATAAGCAAGCATGTCCAAAGTGGTGGCTACTTACTCTCCTGCCGACGGCCCAGTGGGCTTTCCAATCGCTTTCTCTCCTTACTGCCCTTGGTTTCTTGTTCTTATGCACTAATCACCTTGGTGGATGGAGCTGTTGGCAAGTTTTGACGTCCTCGAGGGCTCTGCTATTTTCTTGTGTGACTTTGGCCCAAGGGACGGCCTTTCTAATTTTGATATTTCCCTTCTCCTGGCTCAGGGGTAAACTCACTCATTAACATGACTGCACTGGAACTTCCATAAGTGTAAGAGCTTTTCTGATTTGATGTCACAGTAATTTCCTCCTAGTATTTACAAGAAACATTTTTATCTCACATTTAGCTCAAAGGTATATGTTTGTTTACTCATGCATCCTTTTATTTGTTCTATTTACACGCTTTAAGTGAGCACACAGAAACAAAGGTAAATAAAATGTGTTATCCTCCAGAGCTCACCTTCTTATGGTAGAGTACTCCGTAAGAACAGAGTACACTGGAGTGTCATTAGTGCTGGGGCAGATGTAAAACAATGAGAGAATGTAGTGAGGGTGTTTTTCCATATTGTAGATGATTCAAAAATTTTCTTGAAAAATACTACATAGTTGGGCTTATAGTTAGAGGATGATAACCAAAAAAAAAGTAAGCAAGTGCAAAGGGTATTTCCGGCAGGAATGAAACAGAATCCAAACTATGGAATTATGGGACCACCTACCATTCTGGAAATCCTTGCTGGGTGGGCACATTTATGTGTGAGAGCTAACACACTGGCAGGTTCCCAACTGCTGATGGTGGAGGGGTTGGTATGCCAAGCTGTGGAGGTGTTTCGGCCACCATGCCGGAGTTTGCAACAGAGACATGACACAGTCACAGCCTTCATCCACCTGCATGGCTCACGTGACAGCCATGAAGACACCGGCTTACGTGTCAATCACGGAGACCTTGTTTCTTGCCAAGTCCAATTGTGGTGTCTGTGTCCTTCCAAACATAGGTATTTTGGAACTACTACCCATCTATTAATGTTATGGTAAAAGATAAAACATGCCATTGATCTTAGAATTTAGGAGACTTGGAAGCTGTTTAAGATGAAGTGTGCAGCTACTGAGTGGGAATTTAAACAGAAAAAAAAAAACCCTCTCACTTTTGCCGTGTTGTGGAATGCAAATTAGAGGGAGGTAAGCCAGCACCAAAGTGAATGGTTAGCACCTGCATTAGTCAGGGCTGGCGGCCCAGGTGGGGCAACCTAAACAGACACGTATTTCTCGTGGCTCTGGAAGCTGGAAGTCCAAGGCAGACACGGTCAGCAGGTTCAGCGTCTTCAAGGGTTGTTCACCGTGGGTTGCAGTGGGCCACTTTCCTGCTGTGGCTCCACACGGTTTTGCCTTTGCACAATGCACCCCGGTGTCCCTTGTGAATCTCTCTTATTCTTCTAGAGCAATGTCAGACTGGATTAAGGCTCACCGTTGTTGATCTCGTCTTAACTGAATTACCTCCTATGGTCTATTCTCCAAATATAGTAACATTCTGAGACTCTGGGTGACTCTCGGGTGGGAGGGCACAATTCATCCCTAACAGGATACTACTCTATTTTTTTTTTTCAGAGATTAGGCGAAGCGTGGGCTAAGGTCATAGCAGTGGAATGAAGGGTAATTAAAATGAGAAATGCATTGGGTCTGTACAATTCTGAGGTTTCCAACTCAGGTGAGAAAAAATAAAGAAGGTCTTCATTAAGAAGTAAGTCAGAGTTTTTTGTCAGGGAAGGATTGATGATCAATTTATCTCGACATTAAATTTTAGACACTAAGGATTTTGAATTTATTTAGTAGGCAGTTGGCTAGTGAATATGAAACTATCTAGTACTTTAGGTAACATTTATGTTTAATAATTTTTCCTTAATAATCCCATTGCGCGCCTTCTCAGTACAAGTAGATGTTGACCAATTATGCAGAGAGAGGAGAAAGTTTCTTGGAGGAGAAATGGTCACGAATCTGTATGATATTTCAGGATGGGTCTCTTTCTCTGAGCTCCGTTTGTTTGACAAGCTTTGTGATGCTTTTCCTTGGTTTCTCATGATATGTTTCATCAGAAGTACTAAGTGTAAAAGTAGACATCTTTCCTTCTTTTCCAGGAATCAGTCTTCATTTGTTAGTGAAAGCTTCAGGGGGATGAATAAAACACACAAGATGGAGAGTTTTAATATAGTAGAGGTTTTTAAGATTTGACAGGCTGAACCTTTCGAAATAGCAAACATTAACAAAAGGCCTGACTGCTTGTTACAGCCGGATGCCTTTCCAAATGTGACTTCAGTAAACAAAGCTACATTTGAACTATACGAGAGAACAAGGTTCAAGGGAAGAACAGAACTTCCAAGAGCGGGGGGTGGGGTGGGCAGAAAATCTCACTCTTATTCAAGGGTCAGAGTGACCTTATGGCATGAGTAATCATTGCAGGTAGATGTGTAAACTGAGTGATTGCAATGAAATTTTTATGTAATCCAATGTCTTATTTTTATATTTCTCCCAGCTAGTTCATATGCCTTCAGGTTAAATTAGTCATTCTAAATAGAGTTGATTTTTGTCCCTACCCTCAACTACCCTTGGCATATCTAGAGAAAAAAAGGTTTTTGTTACAACAGAGAGTTAAAAATAGTTGCTGTTGGCATCTAGTAGAAAAGGCCAGGGATACTTTAAAACATACTACAATGTGCAGGCAGCCCAATCCCCCCCAAAAGATTTATCAGGCCAAAATGTCAATAGTGTACTGGTTCAGAAATCCTGAGTTTGTGACAAAAGAAATACCAGTTACCTTAAAAGAAATAGAAAACCCATCTTCTGTATTTTCCAGTTTGAATCAAACAATTGTCCAAAAGAATTACTGAGAGGGTGGAGTCATGGGGGTAAAGCTAGTGGTGTGTGTACATGCATTCTTGTACGTATTTATTTTCACTTGAGGTTGTGATTGTTTTGAATTAATTATATTTTTACATTATCCTTTGAAGTTTAGATGGAATTAAGTTTTATCAGTTTTTAGTCTTATTTTTGCACATATGTAAATAACCAGAGATGTACATAAACTCTAAAGACAGATGTACTTACACAGAATGGTAACCCAGAGTTCCGCCCAATGCATGTACACGTCACTGAGTCTTGAATGGTTGCATAGTTAAATGTCTATCAACTGTGTCATTTTCTTAATAAGACATATTGATGAGGCACCTTTGTATATTAGGCTATAACTTATAAAATATTATAATATATATTTTCCTATTTAATATTATAAGGAGAGTGTACATTATTATCCTAACTTTTAAAAAATGAAAAATAGGAGAGACTGGCCCAGTGATGAAGGCCTATAAAACCCAGAACTCTGAGGCTGAATCAGGAGGATCAAAAGTTTGAGCCCAGCAGAAACATCTTAGTGACTTAGTGAGACATTTTATCAAAAAATAAAAATATTTAAAAAAATGAAAATGGGCTAGGGATGTAGCTTACTGGAGAAGCTTGGGGCTGAGTTTCTGAAATCATAGACATACACAGAAAATAAATTAATTAAAAAAGGAAAAACAGACAGGAAGTACTTCCTTAGCCACTCAGAACATCTTATCTTTAAGACAAAAACCATGATTCATTTGAAATCAATGAATTGTTACTAGGCAGCTGTCATGTATCAAATACTATATTAAAATACTGTGATGAACCCTGAAATTAGAACCAGAGTCTATCTTGAATTGCACAAGAAATATCTTAGATTAATCTAATCTCTGAGGGGATTAGAACTTGGGTTTTTTTGGAAATCCTACAGCCAGAAAAGTGTTTGTATTGTTATTTTAGTATCATGATGTTATTCATTCTTATTGCATTCTAAGAAGTAGAAATAATTATAAGATGAAGTAGACAATTTAATAGCCAATGTATTTAAAATGTCCATAGGGATGAAATTCTCCGTGTAAATGTAATACTCCTAAATCTAATTATTTCCCCCACTGTCTGTGGATCATGGATCAACAAAAGAAAATAGCTGTTTGTGTGTATCTATGGGTTTTTTTACGTGTATAAGCGGAGCTGGAAAAGATTTTAAGATTTTCTACCTTATAGCCCTTGGACCAGAGAATTTCAGCCACCCTTTAAGTCAAAGCTAATTACAAAGAGGAAAACGAACCAACCAATCAACCAACCACAAAGACTAACCCAAAAACCTCTGTTTTGGGGATAGACAGTGATTATTCATATAATGTGCCTCAATAGAGTCTGTTAACAAGCATATTTGTAAGATGATTTGATATATTTGACAAGATAGCAAGAATCTGGTTGCCTAACCTTTGTAAAATGCCCCTTTGAGTTTCTAAGTGCCTAGGAAAGAGAGAAAGGTCTCACTAAGATATGAAAACTGTCCTTGTTCTTTGTTAATGGCAGTAACCCAAGAATCCAAGAATCCTAAGAATGTCTACCTTATATGGACTGTCACTTCACAGACAATAGAGATGCTCTATTAAAAGAGCCAGAAAGTAACAGCCATTGGTGAAGACTTAGAGAAACTGAACCTTCATGTGCTGGTGGTGGAACTAGGAATGGCACAGTCGCGTTGGAACATCATTTGACAGCTTAAAAATATTAAATAAAGATATTTTATATCACCCAGTAATTCTATTTCTTGGCATCCACCTAAGAGAAATAGAAGCGGTTGTCTAAACAGACTTGCACATGTATATAGATGTTCACAAAAACACTATTCACAGTGGCTGGAATGTAGCAATGATCCCAAGATCCATCGTCTGGTGAATGGGTGAGATGTGGTGTGGCCACACACGGATTCTGCTGGTGAGTAGAGGGAAGGAAGCAGTGGTAACATAAAGAACATGAGGTTGTTAAGAAGGTAAATAACACAGACCAGATGTACTGCATTTATAGTTAACCTTTTTATTTTTATCCTGTCTTTATTTATATCCAAAGAAGTTAAGTCCAGAGGCACAGAAAGGAGACTACTTGTTCCTTGAAGCAGGTGACATGACTGCAGAGGAGCTGTAAGTGGGCCCATGGTCTCTTTTGGGGTGGTGAAAAATGTTTCAAAATCAGATAGTGGTTGTAGTGACACAGCTCCACACATTCATTAAAATTTCTTAAACTGCTTAGTTAAAGTAGGTGAATTTTATGGTGTGGAACAAAAATGCTATCTTCAGGAAAGTTATTTAAAAAAAAACAAAGAGGATTCTCCCTACTGTTTTTAATCTTTGAAGCCACATAGAGTCAATGAAAAAGGACAACGCAGGTTAGAGGACCGATACAATTTGAAATTATGTGTGTAAGGATGTTGTGGAGTTTTATCCTCTTTTTGTAGTTATTATTTTACAAAAATAATCCATGTAATTGGGAGGCTGAGGTAGGAAGACTGTCATTGAGGATTGCTGGGCTACATAGTGAATTCAGGAATAGCCATATTACAGAGTGAATCCTTGTCTCAAAAAAAAAGGGAATTAATCTCATGCTAATTGGCAGAAATTCTTGACTGATATTGGTTGCCTCTTCAAATAGTGTAGATTTCTTTAGATTCTTCTCTCCATGTCTCACTACCAGGTGGCCATTTAGTGGTACGTAGAGCAAGAGCATACATGCTCTCTCTGTCCCTCTCCCTCTCTTCCTCTTCCTCCCTCACCCTCTCCCTCCCGCTCTCACTCTCACACACATCTATAGTCAAACAGAGTTTGGGCCTCTGCACAACTAGAAAACAAAAGTTGAAAAACACTTGCAAGGTTCACAAAATCTTCATAACCTGAAACACTGGCATTACAAATCCTCTCTCTTCCCTCCCCCAGAATTACCTAGATGAGGGATGGTAGAGGCCAGCTTCCCAGTCAGACCCCAGCAAAGTAGAAGTGAGCTGTCCTGGCCCACCTACCGCAGGCAGAGTGTGAGCAGAAGAGGTTTTACGGTAGATGAGGGAAAGCACAAGGGAGAGGCTGATTAGTTTAAATTATTTTCTTGAGATTCCTGAGATTCCCATCTGCTTATCCCTTCTTTGAAGTTTGCAGGCCAACCTGACTCCTGATGGATTTTTGCCCTGTGGCTCCTACCTTCCCCACCTACACCCGGACCCTGGCCAGTTTTTCCATTGCAATACCTGGAAGTCAGCCCTTTGTACAAAGTAGGGACCAAATGAAAGCCAGCAAGTGGAATGTGTAGGTTATTTACGGATTGTTGCGGAGCAAATTTAATCACTGCCCTGCTGTAACTCCATCATCATTTCCCTTGACGAGAACATCACAGACTGAAATTTTGCAAAGGAGGGAGAAGTGGCCATAATCCAACTATAACAGTAACAGCCAATTCTGCTGTGATGGGAAGAGGTGCTGTATTAGTGCCAATACATTAACCAACTTTCCAATTGCAGCGGGAAACTGATTGCCGTTACAATTCCCGCGGCACTCCTCCACGAAGGTAACAGAATGGCTTGAATAAGCGTTCATTTCCAGCTCTGCTGGTGTGTGTGTGTGTGTGTGTGTGTGTGTGTGTGTGTGTGTGTGTGAGAGAGAGAGAGAGAGAGAGAGAGAGAGAGAGAGAGAGAGAGAGGCTAAGGGCTACATACAAGTAGCCAGGCTTTAAGAGTAGTAATAAGGACTAAGCCTTTGACAGTCTAGATGTACAATCTTGGGACAATCACTCAGCTATTTTGAATCTTCAGTTGTATTTATAAAATGAGAATGCAAATACCTGTCTGTGGCTTGAACAGGACCACAAATGCTTTAACACTCCTCTCATCAATAAGAGTCTGCATCTTCTGCAGTTGAGTCTAATGGACGGTGTCAGTTTGATAAAAGATGAAAGATATGACATTGTGCCAGTTTTTGGACACAGACAGTAAGCCTTTGATGGTTCCTTCCTCTTGGGTAGCTGGGAATCTAGAGTGGCCACTGTAGGACTCTGACCATGCTACAGCCATCAACTGGAAGGGACCCAATTGACTCTCAGGCAGGGTTAATTCTTGCAGCCATCCTTGCCACACTGCTCACCAAGCAGTAAACAAAATGATCTCGGATGCTCCGAATGAACCTATGTACAAGTTGAATACCGTTGATAAAACCAGCAGATGTCACATACATCAGAGTGTTACACTGTTGGGTTCTGTTAGAATTCCTTATCCACAAGTTCGCAAGGTAGATCTAATTAGTTGCCGATAGCAGCTGCTTAGTTTTGGAGGTAATTTCAACAAATAACCAAAACAGCAATACAAAACTATTAAAAATATTAAGCATGATAGTAAAAGTGCTGTTATAATTATAATGACAGTACTAATAAAAGAGCAGCATCCTCTATCTCTGTCTAATAAAAATGTGACAATATATAAGTAATTTAGAGATCTAAAATCCTTGCTAGTGTCTGTCTGGTTTTATCTTCAAGGACAGATGAAATGTGTACTTACTTGGCTGGAACGATTGGAAAGTTCCATGCATCAGGGTGGAAGACGCACCCAGTGGGCACTTGCAATATGCCAAACACCATGTACACGTTTAATACTGGTTCTGATATAGGAGGTGAGCCCTGTGGGTCCATGCTTGATCATAAGGTCAGAAGAATTCAATAACCTGACCTAAGTTTTATAAGTAAGAACTAAGGAAGCCAAATTTTTGACACATGGCTGTCTGCCTTCAAGGCAGAGAAAAGGCTTGAGCTCAGTTGGGTCTTCAAGGAAAAGTAGGAGTATGAAGACAGAGGAAGGCTTACAGGCACAGTGAGGGAGTTGGTACTTGGGATGGTGAGGAGATGAGCTTTGCTCTTTTCTAAAAGACAGGAAAAAATGAGATTCCACCAGCAGAATCTCTTATCCTCAGGCCTGAAAATGTGCGCCAACTCCCTACTTCTCATCTATAGCTTGGCTCTGATGAAACAGGTTTGGTATTGAGCTTGGGAAGCCAGGCTCTGTGCCAGAAGTCAAGATGGGATGATCAAAGGTGCAAATATTGCTCCAGGACTCACCATTTCTGCTGAAGTTCAACTTTCATCTATTCTCTTGGTTTTTGATAAAATCCTAAGAGAATCAGGGCTGCTTCATTTAGTGCTTAACAGATGTGAGACGTGTTAAAGTCAGTGAAGAAACTGATTGGACATGTGAGGGTATCTTCTGAATTTCTCACCCAATCATTATAGTCCATGCACATCCCCCCCCCCCCCCCCCCCCCCCCCCCCCCCCCCCCGTTCCGTTGGAACGTCTGGTAATCCTTGCCTTTAATCTCCTGTGAACAGCAAGGCTTCCTGCAGCTTTGGAGGCATGCGATATGGAAGGTTTCAGCTGATAAGAACTCAACTCTGAGGCCCAAAGCACACCTCTGTGTACCTCTAGAGCACTGAGACTTCTGCCGCTCTTACTCCTCAAATGAGTCACCTTACCCCTCACTCTCTGGCCTTCCACCATCCCTAGATACCTCGACCTCACTGGTCTTACTGGACTTTTGTCTCCATTCTAACCGTCACAAATGTGCAAAAACTAGGACGCATTCCTGCTATGAGCTGCTCACCAGTCTCTAGCTACGGAGCCGTAATGCGCATAGCAACCAAAATGAAAGCGCAGTCCATCCAAACGAGTGTTACCATCACCATCCCCAACACACATGCACACACACGCACAGGCTAGCAGGATGAAATATGTACCCCAAGTTTAGACAGCTTTCTTTGTTTTATATGTTCTCTTTCTAATTTATCATGAGGAAATAGTGAAGGAGATGGGCTTTGAAATGCTATATATTTTATACATTTGTCAGGGAAATAAATCCACGACGTAAACCATTATTAGTTAAATCCAATGTACAAGCCCATTTAAAGGGATAATCACTCACTAACTCTCGAAAGCAGTTCCCTACTTGTCACCGGTGGAATACCTCAGGAAACTGAAGAATGTGCTAGACTATCTGGGCTCTCCTCGCTCTCCTGAGGTTTTGTTGGAAGTTTTATTTGATTTTTAAAAGTATCTAGCCTATTTATCTCCGCATAGAGGTAACATCTTGGGCTTTCCATTCTTTCTCTAATTTGGCAAAGTTATCGATAGCAGAATTCCCCAAGCCTCAGTCCATAACCTGTTAGGAATTAGGACTCCCGATAGGAGGTGAGTGGCAAGGGAGCTAGTGAACCTCAATCTGTATTTGCAGCTGTTCCCCATCACTTGTGTTATCGCCTGAAGCTCTGCCTCCTGTCAGATTAGTGAAAAATGGTCCTTGGTGCTGAAAAGAATGGGGACCTCCGAAGAGTGCTCACTCTCGACAGCAGGGGCCAGCCTGTTTATTGAGCACCCCCTCTCAGTGGTTCTCTCCAAGCATTTCATTTCTCTGTCCAAGAGTTAGATGATAAAATATAAAGAAACCCCTAATTTCACTTCTCACATGCTTTGGTGTGTTAATGTGATTTCCCGCATCATTTTCTTTTCTTCCAGAATGGCTTCTGGTAGTAGGAAGGAATTAAGGGGGATATTAAGAGACATATCATTACATTCTAGCAATTTCTTTTTTCTTAAAATTTATGAAATCGAATGTCCTCTATTGGTAGCTGCTACCAGGGAGGTTTTGTTGTGGTCACGAATGCTTAGATGTTTGGGAAGAGTGTATGATCTTCACCCACTCATCCTCACCTTAACTTGATCTATGTTGTTGTTTTTTAATTAGCAATCTCTCAAGTCACCAATACTTAGTATTACCTAATAATCCTATAAATGGCTACTACTGAGCACACACTGATTTAATAAATTCTAGAGTTTCTAAGAGGCTTTCATGTGTTGTAACTTCAGTCTCCACAGCAATTCCATGAGATGATTTTTCAAAAGAGAAACCAAGGAATATTATGGCAAAAAATTTGTCAGGGTCAGATAATTGACACAAGGTGGGACCCAGAATTGACCCCAGGCATTCTGGGATCAATGCCCCCAGCCTTAAGCATCATCTTGCTTTTACTTCAAGAACTCACAGGGGAAAGCAGCTGCACCCCTCAAATGCATATCTTTTTCCAAATTTGCTCCTTCCGGTACCTGTTACTCACATTCTGTGCTCAGAAGCTGTGTATTAGCTAGATTTATACATGGGGTAGCAGCACCGTTCCAGAGGCTTAGGCCTTCAATATCTTGTTGTGACTGGAGTAAGCCATACTTTTAAGTTTCCAGAGGCCTGCCCGGATAGCAGGACCCTGTGCTTTGTTCTGTACAAAGGACAATGCACCACTGTCAATTACCATGTGGAGATGGCTATTATTTATTCGGACAAGCAACGCTTTATCTCCCCAGGTACTTTGGTGAATAAGTACTTCATTGTCCTTACTTCCCTGGTTTTCACGTTCTGTTTTCCCAGGTGCAATCCAGATTCTTCCTTCTGATGAATTATTCCGTACGGGCCAGAAGAGAGTTAATTTTAATAAGTAAATGGAAGAAGAAAGGTACAACTGACAGAAAAATTCAGGAATAACTTTTGTTTGTCCCTATACCTTCTCAGGATGATTTAGAAACATTCACTAGATAAATAAAAAAGAAAATTAATAAAAACATGAGTGAGAGTCTGAGTCACTCTTGTAAATGAATGCTAGCTTGCTCCCTCTCCTAATCTGTATGGCGGCATAAAGTATGCCTTGACCCAGGAGCAAAAAATCACATTAGTGATCGCTACATACACCACCATTTGGGGAAAAAAGAAAAACAAGTGATGTACTCTGACAGAGCGGGAAAAATCCACCCAAGAATGGAGGAGCGTCAGAAGACTGACTGTTTTCACAGGACCAGCACTCATTCATGGGCTGTTTCACACCCTCTACTGAGGATTTCAGTGCTAGAAAGACAAGACATTATTAGCAAAAGCATTTCAGGGGACAGCAAATAAAGAAAACAGGATAATACTTCAATAGTGTGAGCCCTGTTTAGATTCTAAAGTGGTGGCTCCATATTGCTTAATGAAAAGTGAAATCAGAAAAATAAATGCATGGGTTGTCCTCCCTTTTCTGGTGTAGAGCCACAGGCCAGAGTCCATGGATATAAGCTCAGATCCAGGTAGCCTTAAGAGAAAAGAGAGGCACTTGGAAGCCCAGTCATACTTTAGGTACAGCAGAGTGCACAGTGGGTCCATGTCGCCTCCACAGGACACAGAGTTTGTACAGTAATACAAACAACAGTGGCTTTTCACCAAGCAGTTATATAAAGGGGCAAGAGTCTCAACACTAACATGGTGATGATGTACCATGCCAAATCAGCATAATTGTGTGTACTATGAAAAGGCCTAAGGCCATGGTAAGAAAGCCCAAAGCTATCCCGTGGGAAGGCTCAGGGCCTAAGGCACTCCCTGTTCCCTACATCTAGCATAGGCAAAGAGGGGAAAAGATGAAAGTTACATGTAGAATGAACTGACTTGGAAGAAAAGATCAAAATCTCTGGAGTGGTTACATCGCAGGGAATCCTTTTTCCTTGTGATATAACAACTTCAGAGAGTTTTCTGTATTTGGACAGCTTTTCCTCAGTTGAACAAAAAGTGTATGTGCTGGAGGAGGAGAAGGGGTATATATGGTGTTATTTAGGTTTTGGAGACAGGAAAGTGCAATTTTTAAAGTCAGAACTACTGGTGCTCAGCTGTGATTATATACTGAGTTTTGCCATTGGTGGAGTAATCTTGTGTTTTGTGCTGAAGTTTCCTCCATTTCTTTGTCATTGAAATGTGTTTACTAAGAGTAATTCATAAGGTTTTTAGTACAATTACAGAAGTTACTAAAGCTTCTGGACTGTTCATGATGCCTAGCACATAACAAGTCCTCACTGCTAGTGACAGTAAATGGCATCATCATGTTGCTCTAACAAACACAAGGCCACCCGCAAAGATGTGTTACCCTTGCAGAAAGTATTCTTACAGAAAGATGGAAGCAACTGTCCTGTCCTTCAACTGCTGTT